>JAANSM010000043.1:0-67942 GCA_036850725.1 Orchesella villosa | reverse complement strand
CATTCACGTTATTCATGTAAAATATTATGATAGACATGTGAAAACGTAAAAACATCCTTTTAATATGCAGTCTATGTTAAAGTGTTTGAGTTTATTATACAGACTCAAAGTATATTTTCTATGGTGGGACGATTATTTTAAAAGTGATAAACTCGTGAGTTGTAAAAGTCTCTTTTTTCATGTGGTATGGCTGGATATTTTTGTGGTACCCTTAAATGCATGCCAATTCTTTGTGTCATTTTCAATAGTATTCCCCAATTATTATTGTTATCCTTTTTCACACAGCCCACTGTCTTTCAACCTACCTCTGGAGTACACGCGCCTGGTAGCGGAGCACACAAAGCGGTTGTGTGATATCGAGTATGGAGCACCTCCTGATTCCGCTTGCATTCCATTTGGGCCCAACCATCACTTACCAAAGGGAAAGAAAGCTCCGTTGTGGATATCCAAACCTATTGCCAAAAGCCAGGGCAAAGGAATTCTGCTCTTTGACGTAAAATGAACCATGAAACCATCTATTCATTTATATTTTTTTATTTCTTTTTTATCTCATTTTTTCGAACTTGATACTGAATTAGGATATATAAGTTAGTATGTTTTTTTGGATCAGTATCTATTTCATGTGGCTTGGTTTTTTCTGAGCTGAATCAGCCTCCATAAAAATAACGATCCTTACGTGCTTTCTCTCTATTTTTCTTTCCCTCTCTCGCAGCAAGTTACCAAGTTTTCTTATGATGAGGCTTGTGTCGTTCAAGAGTACATAGCTCGACCTTATCTCATTAACGGCTACAAATGGGATCTCCGGCTCTATGTCTGCATCACATCCACCTCCCCATTAACATTCTACGCGTATCGGGAAGGAATTACGAGGTTTGCCACGAGCAAATATGATCTCAGCAACTTGCCCAATACCTTCTCTCATTTGACTAACACTTCCGTGAATAAGCAAGGGCCAAACTATAGGAAAAACAAAGAGACCATTGGATTTGGTATATATACATACATAGAAACACAAATACAAAAAAATGCATATTATGCTCTATTTTATATATAGCCATTAGCCATGATGATTCAGACCTTTTACTGGAAGAACCACACACTAACTTAGCGTTTTTGTTGCTTTATATACCATTTCCCATTCCGATCCTGATGATCATGATCATCCACAGGATCAAAATGGACATTGAGACAACTGCGAAGATACTTTGACAAGACAGGCGTAGATGATTACTACCTCTGGCAAAGAATCTGGTCCATACTTGTTCTCACGATTATTGGAGATGGGAGGAATTTGGCGAGGATTGAAGCAGCCGAAAAAAGTTTTGAGCTGCTCGGCTTTGACATTTTGGTAGATGAGAACCTCAAACCAAATCTTTTAGAAGTAAGCAAGCGGAACGGGAGAAAGACATGAGCAAATAGCGAAACATTACTTTCCATTCTTTTCTCGTAATAAAAATGCAAAAAGCAAACATCCTAAAAACGGATCTCATACCAAAAAATATGTATTGGAAAACAACGTTTTTTTAGGTGAACACAAATCCAGGCTTAGCATGTGACGACTTCAGCAACGTGGATGAGCAAGTGAAGAAGCCGATGCTGCACCAAATGTTCACTTTGCTGGGTCTACCCGATTGCAGAGACTTTATGAAACGGCGCAGTTCTGCCGTCTCCGTTGTCCCACCGCCGCCTCCACCACCACAAGCCTCGTCTGCAGAGTTGGAGAAAGCGTGTTGGGGAGAGAGCGAAGATGAGTATTTGCTGGAACAGATTGTGAATTCAGGAAGAGGTAGGTATAAGTTGTAGTAGCTACACACAAGCCTTTCCACATGTATCATGTTTATGAAGCACGAGTGGAAAGCAAAATTGCAAGTAGAATCCGGTGCCAATATGGTGAAGCTTGAGAAATTAGTTGATTTCATACTTTACATTCTCATCATGTTCCATTCTTAACACTCTTCCCTTGTCATTTCATCCTGTTTTTGTAGAATGGGAAAGCTCCCTGTCACCCTCCACTCTGAAACTTCCAGCGATGATCCAGTCCTGGGTTCAAACTCCATTTCCACAATATGAACCTTCAAAAATGATGGTGAAAGGGAGTCGGGTGGGAAGCTACAAAAATGGTCGGAAGCGGCTTGGACATCATCATCATCATTCTCATCACCATCTTCATTCCCATTCTCATTGCTGCTGCCAGGTCTATGATGGAGATGTGGAGCAAGAAACATCTTCCTCGGATGATGAAACTTTGCATTTCTATGAAGGCACAAGTCAGGCTCAGAGTCAAAGTCAGAGGTCGCCAGAGAAAGAAAGTAAATTTACCTCGGTTGGTGTCAACTTACCTGTTTTAAGTAAGTGAGATTCGAAAAAAGGATGAAATAAAAAAGTATATTAAATTACCAATTATAATCGTTCACATATAACATTTCCGTTACAATTACAGAAGGACCGAGAGAAAAACTGAAAGCAAAACTCCCTAAAAATGGGCCAGGTCTTTGGTTTAGTCCAAGGGATTGGTCTAATGATGCCCCCTCCGTTTGTGGGGATTGGGTTCGGGTGTTCCCATTTGATGCTATTAGTGATGAGTGTGCAAAATTTGAGACGGATGAGGACATGAAGAAGTCGGTGACCCAGGTATATGTGTACAATTATACGCTAAGATAAATCACAAACTTTTGGACCCTCTTTTTCATTCTGAGTCAACAAAAAAGTCATATATTTTGGCTATTGATGGTGCTGACTTGATAAGGCCCAGGCCAGATCAATAAAACCATTTCGTTTGTGTCTTTTGTGCGTGTGGTAATACTTCTCATTTCTTTTCCTATTCTTAAATTTGATGTCCTTTTTTTGTAGGTGAGCGAGTACCTGAAATATGTGAAGGATATTTTACGACATTCTGGATACCGGATGGAAGATAGTGTGTATGATGAATGCATACGGGATTCTGGAGCGATTTGCACGGAAGTGTGGCATCCTTACTTGTAAACTATAAGATAAAAAGTTTTTCTCCGTTTTTCCTCTCTCTTTCTCGTTCTCTCTCTCTTCTATCTATCTCTCTTCATTCAATTGAAATCATATTTCACTGCCAATATTTTCGCTGCCAGCAACAACAATAATGAAAAACGAGTGGAGTCAGATGAAAATGTAATATTTCAAATTTCACATTATGCCTTTTAGACAAAAACTTTCTCTCTCAAGAAATTGAATAATGCTTCCAAATCGTATGAAAATAAATCAAACCATTAAAAAATTGTAAATGAGAAAATGAAAAAATGTAAATTGGAATAGACACCTGCTGTTATAATACTTTTATTTCAAACTTTCCATTCATCCTAAATCTAAAAGGTGGATGTGGATATTATACGATGGTCAATTTAGTTTAGAGCTGAACTCAATCCCTTTTTCATATCTATTTAAACCCTCTGAGCTGCTCAACAGTTTTTCGAATATCATAATTATTACTGACGAGAATTTGCCTGGCCTTCTCCTCAGAGACTCCTTTCACCCCGTCAAGCATAAGGAGGACAATGCGGAGAGCCCTATCCTTCAGCTTCTGGTTAGCAGGGGAGAGGTCGACCATCAGATTCTCGAAGCATTTCCCATAGTTAACCATAGCGAGAGTGGAGAGCATGTTTAGAACACATTTTGTCGCACTCCCACACTTGAGTCGAGTGCTCCCTGTCAACACTTCGGGACCGACATCAAGGGCCAAAACCATATCCGGTTTCCACTTGAATTTGAGAGTGGTATTGAAGGTAAGAAAGGCTGTGAAGGCTCCTCGTGTGTGAGCCCTAAACATTGTCCCCCAAACGAATGGTGTACGGCCACTAGCAGCAATTCCTGCACAAAAATAAACACAAATTTCATGTCTGATATCCAATATTCTTATTATCTATTACATAAGCATTAAAACAACAACAAATATTCATGTTATCTTATCTATTTTACCGATAACAATGTCATTCATTCCAATCTTGCGTTCTTCGGCAGCACACGAGCCATCTAAAACGGAGTCTTCTGCTCCTTCAATAGCTTTGGTTAGGGCTGCACTACCTCCAGCAATAATACCTTGAACCCATTCTGGAGGAGATTTGAATGTGGGAGGACATTCAGAAGCATCAAGAACTCCAAGTCGCCCACTCGTCCCAGCTCCAACATAAAAGAGTCTTCCTCCTTGTTGAAAACACTTACTTATTTTTAGCACCAACTCCTCAATCGCTTCTTTATGTTTTGCGATTTCTGTATGAATTACGGACTCTTCTTTGAGCATCAGGTCAATTGCTTCTGATGTCGGAATTGTGTCAAGAAACATGGAATTAGGGTTCCGACATTCGGTCTGTGGGAGTTGTGTATATTCTGGAAGGATTTGGTGACTCATTTCTGTTCTTGAAATGCGTTTCACAGTATCCAAATCATCAAGCTCTCCTTCATCCGCTTCCCAACTAGTGACCATCGCAAGGGCACCTTGAACTGTGTCGAGGAGCTTGCGAAAATGGAGTTGGACTGAGCCTTGGAGATCAAGCATGGCAGAAACTTGCTTCTTGAAAGCTTTGGAAAAATCCTCGTTTTTTGTGAACAAACTTCCAGTCAGCCCAATTGTGATTTTGGAATATTTTTGGGGCTTTCTCAGAAACTTTTTGACGAGACATGAGCAATCCTCTGAGAGCTCGGTGATGGCTTCATCTATAACTGTTTTGGCGAGGAGGTTCCCTTCTCTCCATTTTTTAATGACGACCACAGCCAAGCCGGCCATTTCCGTTTTGCTGCATTCAACACTCCATTGCACGAGCTGGGCAATGGAAGGAATCTTTTTGTGTTCCATGAAGAACTTGACGATACAGTCGTCTGGGATGTTTTCCACCTCACGTAGCTTTTTATTCTGTTCTGGGCTGGAGCCTATAGCACATTTGTGCTCAAACTCACGAAGAGCTAAACGTAATGCTTTTTGGGCAATCGCAAAGCTCGAACCTCTGTCACCTACCATAATTCTTAGTTAAAAATCTGGCCTATCTATATTGGATGTAATCAAGTTATCTCTATAAATATTTATTGACCAACTCACCCAAAATATGACCAAATCCTCCTATCTTAGACACGGAATCAAAATCCTTTGCATGACAATTGGACCCTGTTCCAGCAATAACTATTAATTTGATGTCACTATCCTTCCTAATGCAAGCTAACGCTGTTTCAGCATCGCTGCCAACCCAAACTCGTTCCAGAGTTGGCCAAATCTCTTTGACCATGTTGGTAACCACCTAAAACCCACAAGAAAACTAAAATGATTTGTCCCATTTCTGAAGTACACTTTTATAAATCCCTCTTTTAAATTACTTCTTTCGCCTTTGCATCCCCAATTCCTGGCATCCCAACTCCCATATTCGCCAACTTGAAATTGTCGGGTAAGGACTTTTTCACCGTTTCAAAAAACCCTATGAGCTCTGTCCCACTCAGAAGGTTAAAATTAGCCGGTCCAAACTCTCCCCGTTGAACCACCTCATGCTTGTCTGAAACGAGGAGGATGGAGGTACCAGTGGCACCACATTCTATACCCAAACTCATTGTTTGTATCCGATTCAAAAAAAACTTTTAATAAATTACTCAACTTCACCTCAACTTGCTGTTGACTAACTAAATAAGAATTGTCATGATGGTCAGTCTAAATATTGATGGGTAATCAGACCACGCCACGTCCACGTTCAAGCCGAACACCTCTTTTTTATCTGTCATGTAATTAGTATCGTATCACATCATATCACATCATTTTATTGTATGTAACATTGTGTAATACATGATAGTGGAGTTACAAAAATGTTGCTTTTGTTAACATGAAAGATTATCATATCATTATTAATTGGGATATGCTGCTCAAATGTCAAATATGGTAACAAATAAGGATCAAGGTTTATGTCACTACGCTATCGTGTCAAAATCAGGAAAATGTATTGGAGCTCAAATAAACAGGACTTGGATTAATATGCAGATGGACCGGGCTCTGTCTTATATATCTTATATGTCTTTATCCGTTCATACCGATTTCAATCAAAATATATGAAAAAATACCAATCAATCCTCATTTGGCATAATAAATTGGAAGCCAAGTTATATCAGATCGAAACTGTTTTATTATTATATAATGTTTATATATAATATTGAATATTCTCACGTGTATTCATATTCATTTCTCTCTCGAAGAAACAATTTTTTTAAACAAAGACAAAGATCAAGAACTTTTCACACGTGTAATGGTGTCGCACGCGCGTGTTACCATTTTCAACTTTCCTATTAAAGATATATATTTATATATATATTTGGTTTCGGTTGTCATGCCAAATAAGACAAGTATATTATACATAGAATGTCCCTTACACAACATATTATTTAGATTGGAACTATTGTTATAATTCGTTGGAGTACAGTAACATTGATGATCATCCCCTCGCAATCTTTTACAATTAATGCGTGACTTAAATATATAGGTTATCAATATAGTATATTATGTAATATTTATGTAAATTTTACCGGAACAATAGAGCCAACGTTTAGCACTAGTTCTAGCATAGCTTCATAACTCTCCAAATTGACATGACGTTAAACTCTAAATTCTACACTACTCGACATTTCTAGAGACGACAAGGCTAAACTGTGAATCTACTTCTAAATCTAAGTAATACAATGTTTTACATTAGCTAAATTTACATCATCATATCAATCAATACAAAAATTAGTTGTGTATAGCGAAAAAAGTGGGTGTTGAATACCCAAGTAACAATTTCAAACTAGAAACACATAATACTCTTATCGAATTATGAGTACATTTAATATTATTACAAAAAATGATATTTTTTTGTTTGACAATATGTAAATGTAATAATATAATGTTAACTAAGCTACTTCACGTGATCTTGATACAAAGCTAGCTAGTAGTCATGTACTCATTTATACCAGAAAGCTAGAAAATTGTGTTGTGCGTGTACCAGAAATAGTTTTAATCACCAAATTTACAATTAGAAGGATCTGGAGGAAGGAAACTGGAAACTGAAGTTTAAATAGTATGAGACATTTTTAAAATTGTTGAATGGTTTTAGTTATCAAGGTTAACCACATGCTACTTCCCATTGTAGTCGATGAGCCCGTTATATTATTTACGAGGAATTAATATCTATACTTATACAATTGCTGGTAAACAATATAACAAGATCATCGCTCACGATGGAAAACATCATAGGGTTATACCTTGGTAACTACTAATTTTGACTGTTAACTGTGGAAATGTCATGACGCAAAAAAACGGGATGTACTGAATCCATTAAAAAGCAAGATTCTCATATTGTAAGTATCATATCACATTCTTCACCTTTTATAACTTTTTTAATACATAAACAAAGTATTTCAATACGGTTACGGTTTTGATAGGAATCAAAATTTGAGACTGATTTGAATAAATCTCGACAAGCGACAGCTGGTAATAATTGAAAACTGTGTGGAAAAACAGGGTGTAGCTAATTGTTACTACGAAACTAACAATTTTTTTAAACGAAAAGCTCCCATAACTGTTGCTAACAATATTTACACGTTTCTAAGCACAGTTCAATTACATTTTTGTCCTTAATGAGAGACACCATTCGGTAAATAAATAGCAATGATTATAGTACAATAATCAAAACTTTAAAAAAATTAATACGAAATGAATGGAATAGCAGAATTTATGAATTAGTGCAAAAAAAATCGGTAGTTACTAAATTCAACATATTAAGTAGGATATAACCTTACAGAACACTATTGGGAGCAAGAGATTAATAATTCCTATTAAATTATGGTATTTGTGAAGATTTCTCACAATGTGGCCCACCAAATACTTGCTGACATAACTAATTTGTATGTCAGTAGAATAGAGAAGTGAGAAATAAATTGAATTTTATTATTATTTATGGTCACGTAGGTGATGCCTTGGTAAAGCTTGTGAATATATATATATATCTAAGGAAAAAAAATATCCGAAAAGCTAAATTTTAAAATTGTTTTTACGCGTGCTGATTCAATATTGAATTTAAAAGTCCAAGGCCCACTCGTTCTCAACTAGGAAGGCATCCACAACCTCTTTCATAGCATAGTTTGGAATTAATTGATCTGCAGTTAGGGTAACCCGAGTTATAGGGTCAAAGTGACCCACTCGCATTAAATGTTCCTCAATGTCCTTCCGCTCGTAGGTAATTCCACTGGGTGTAACCACAGGTTCCCTTAGTATCTCGAATGAGATTTTGCCACACAAATAATCAGGAACATCCCGTTTCTGCAAGGAGAAAAATTAGATAAAGAAACATTATTCAAATCTTATTTAAATCAATTGAGTTTTTTTTTGTATAGGTAACAATGGTAACATAAAAAACTACTCACCCTTCGTCGCTCATCCACCTTTGCGAATAAATTGTTCAGTTCCGTCATGCAATTATCAGAATAGCGCTCAAGTGAAGCAATACAATCATTGACTTCAGGAGTGTCTCCTTTCCCACCAGAGTTAACTCTGATTTGGTCAATCTAATCCCAAATATTAACGAATAAATAACAATGATTTAGCCTTAAATTTTAAAACGCATATTGAAACAAGCATTGTACATTGTATAAATTCATATCCATCATTACCTGTCTATCCCTATCTTCTCGAATAAGTCGAGAGAGATAAGATTGTAGCTCGATTTCTTCAGAAAGGCGCTTCTCTTCTTGAATGGCAAAACGACGTTTTCGCCAGTGACGCAACACTTGTGTCATTTCATCTCCATAGTTCAGTCTACCCACAACAAAAGAAATTCCCCTAATATTACTACCATTTTACGTTACCCTAAAATCTTTTTTAGCCTTTCAAATTGAGCATTACCTCTGTTCCTTTGCTAGATCTACAGCTCGCTGAAGATGTTTTACACCATCATCCATCATATCCAACTCACAAAGAGCCTGTCCCAAGAAATGGTGACCTTTTACGAGACTCGGGTCTAATTCTAGTGCAGCCCGACTGTCAGCAGCCACGTCCTCAAACCGATTTAATCTAATTATAATGCAAATCATCCCAAATGATTTTAATGCAAAAAAAGTATTTAAAAAATGTAACGTTAAAAAATATCTCAACATGTTCTCACCTCAAGGCTGCTAATGCCCTGTTCGTAAAGTAAATTGGGTTGGAAGGATTCTTCTGAATAGCATTAGAGTAGCATTGGATTGCCTCGTCATACTTGCGAGCAGCAAAGCACCGATTACCCCTCTCCTTGTACTCCACATCTGACATTATGGAGAAGGAACGCTTTTGCCCCTGAGTTGAATGATGATGACGGTGCCCCCCACCTGCTGTGCTTGTTGCCATTCTATTCCCCACCTCTCTACACTTTCCCCCAACACCTTTTCCTCGTTTCACACAAACAATTAAGACCAATCTCCCAACTTTTTCCAGTTGGGAAAGAGTTAGTTACTTCTTTAGAATTCAACCAAAAAATCACTCTTTTTATTTAAATCCTAACCAACCTCAAAGTTTTGTCATGCTAGGAACAAAAGTAGCATGACCCCTTTGGTAACAGACGCCTTTTTGAGGTGAATCAACTAGTTTAAATATTAAAAATCTTTGTGAGTAATTCCTAAAGATATTCTTGGCCCGACAAGGAATCCCCTAATACACTAGCTACTTCCGTGTCTTAAATTTTTTCTCTTTCCTAAATTGACAAGTGGCAGCTATAATTTCACTAAAAGATTACGTGTCCTATATAATATAACGCCCCACAGGTTAGGAAAGGGATTCCACGTCTTATTTGTCTTTAGTTGGAAATATTAATGATGATGTGATGGTGATGACTGTGATGAGGACGGTGAAGACGATTCCTTCCTACATCCTATGAAGAATCCTCTTCATTCCTTTCAAGCACAATAAGAAATGTAGGAACTCTACCTATACCTTTAGGAAAGCTCTTTTGTGTATAAACTGCATTGGCATTGTGAGAATGATGAATGCATAGATACAACAACCAGCTGCAAAATACAGATGTGGATGTAACATAATGTACACTACGCATCTATACGTATCTACCTTACCAAAAGTTATCATTATCATCATTGTTTTGCTTTCTTCTTCAATAATACCATATGTAACATTGACATGATATCCATTTATATATCTCCCAATGTACTTTTATATCATGAAGCAAAGCAATACCAATGTATAAATTCAAGATAGTATTATATTATATTCCGCTTTGTGCTTCGTTAGTACGTACTCGTTTTAAGTGGCCATCATCATCAGCAAAAAACCTCTTGTTTGTGCTGTGGCTGCAACTTTTCTGTAAGTGAGCCTAATGCCGTGGCATATAGGTATATTGTGTGGAGTTCTGACGTTGTGAGTGTATGAAAAATTCAAGCTAGATATACAACAACTGAGTTTTGTATCATGGATGTTTGTTTAAAGGAAATTGGAAAGCCTGCATGCAAAATTTTCCAGACGAAATATAAAACCGATTTTTGTTCCCGAGATGTGAGATGATAAAACGTGACCTATGATATCAGCATCCTTTTGGATGTGGGGCGACTTGTCTATTGTGTGGTTTATAATGAGGCATTGGAACTGAAAAGCCATTCGAATAAGATATTCTTACATATATTAGGAAACTTTCATAGATGAATGCTAAAGTGCATGTGCACCAAAACGTAGTTGTAGTTGGTTTCAGCCAAACTGTAGTTGGTTTCAGCCAAAGCGCCGGCTTCATTCGACTCTGTTGTGAGTCACGGTTTGAGTATGAAATTAATCACATTCATTATGCTAATGACACAAATGTACGTGTACATTCGATACCATTTCCTATCGGAAATCGAAGGAAATTTGTATGAGGTCGTGTCAGATAACAGGATGCGATATAGTGCGCACACAAAAGGTAGTATAGTTTCATCATAAGAAGCTGATGGGGATATTGCCCTATCTGAACTTGTGGAAGAGAGAGAGAAAGAGCAGAGCGAATGAAGTTCGTTTTGCATGCTTCAATTCTCCCTATTTTCCTAAAAAACAACAAGGATTTTGTTAATATAATGTAACCTACATGAATTGAGAACAAGAAGAATCTATCCTGACATGTCAATCCCAAACTTTGATAATTTCCGCTTGATGCTCTTCAATCCACATTAATATGATTTTACAGTATTTTGCTCACCATCCCTCAAAATGCAATTAATTTTATTCCAGTCGATTAACTGCGGAGAAGCGGAGGTTGGGCTATTCTTCTGAGACAAAAGCAAATCTTACTTGTTTGCAACTGCGGTGATGGTCTAGATACATAAATAAAAATTACTTCGTTATTTGCTTCTGCAGGAAAAGTAAGAGGATATTAAGCATATTATATTCCTTTTCTTTTATCTTTTATAAACTTTCTTTCAATCTCAATTCGCTGAATATAAAAGGTTCCAAGCTATCTTATTTCCCAAGGCCTACCAATTCCATTTTCTCCATTATCATCAAATCATACACGAGATTAAGTTATTTCATAAGTCAATTTACTTTGTCATTTGTACTTCCATTTATACTGCTAAAATGCCAATTTAGAGTTTATCACTGCCTGCAGTCATTTAACTATGTTTATGTTAGGCAATTTTGTTCGTAATGGAAATGCGATGCCGTGTTGCGACTTGCGACGTTGTGAATGAGATTCATATGATAGTAACGTGCGCTATATAGTGTCTATGTATTACTTTCAATTTCATTTGTATCTGTTGTGTTATGCTATGTTATATCTAGCTCAACTCGGTTGGTATTGCCGATCAGTGGTACGACAACCGAGAGAGATTCTCTCATATTGTGAATGAGCAAATATAACTGAGAGAGCGAGAGAGCGAATCATACCTAATGGAAATGTGAATACATGTACGAAAGACCCAGCTGCCTCCACTCCAGCAGTCTCATCTTCAACAACTCACTCGCTCAGTCCAGTCAAGTCAAACAAGTGCTGTTCTGCTCCTGCTTTTTACCCTCTTAAGAAAAAGTATATCTCGTGCAAAAAACCAAAATAAAAAAGGATATTTCAACACTCAAAATATGAATTTTCAATAGATTCACGGGAGCAAAGTTGGGTAAGTTATCTATTTTATGGAATCTCAACCTCACGGTTCCATTTTTGCATAATTAAGGCATTTGATAAGCATTTTATTGAGTAATGAATGATTTGGACTTCTTGATTAGTTTGAAATTTAATTCTTGAGTTTTGAAAAATTGATTTAAAAAGGAGATGTAGGAGCTTTAAAAATTGATATGAATATATGAATTTTTATAGCGGTAAGATGGCGAGCTGTCCATGAACAGTGATTGGAAAGGGGAACTAGTAAAACGTGTCCAAGTTTACTCACTGTGAAAAGCTGGAAGAGAAAAAAAAGGAAGCACTAAGATTTTGTTCAAAAGGACTAACGAAGGGCGTAGAGTTTCAATCAAATATCTTGATTATTTATCATGCCTACAGAGTAAGTGATTTGGAAGGGGAATAAACACTCTCCAATTTTACAATATGTTAATTAGGTCCCTCTAAATGTGTTTGTTATTGTTATTCTAGAGCTTGTTTGGAAGAGTTTGAGACGCTGACGGCAATATTTCTCGATGAAATTATAATAGGCGATGAGCAGCCGTAAGTGTACCCCTCTCTTTCTTAGAAGCTAGCAAATGTGTTTGAATGATTGGAATCCAAGACGGATATGGAAAAGTACATAAAAATTGTGTTAATTTTCTCCAGAAACGGTGAAACAAAAGTATCAATGATACTCTTTCCTGCAACTGGTGATGACCTAGAGTCAAAATACGTGACTCTTACTTTAGAACTCACACTTGCTTTCGACTACCCGAAAGTATCACCACAAATTCGTTTTCGTAATCCCCGTGGACTCAGTGAAACCATGTTGGACACGTTGTATAGAAACATGAAGGAGTGCTGTGCTGAAAGACTTGAATCTCAAATGATTTTTGAACTCATTGACATGGGCAAGGAGTTCCTTACAATGAATAATCGTCCAGCGTCAGAATGTCCCATTTGCTTGTTGTCCTTCACCCCGTGTGATACCTTCTTCCGATCTCAATGTTTTCACCATTTTCACTCAATTTGCTTGGGTCGCTATTTACAGAATGTGATGCAGGTTGCAGCTAGTGGAGAACATGTAAGAATACTAAAATGCACATCAGAATTGCAACGCTTCATATGATAAATCATAGAAAAAACATTGTGTTTATTTTCTATAGCTTCCTGGTGACATTCCTGGAAAGACTTGTCCCGTGTGCCGTGAGATTCTTGAGGAGGATATTGACATTAAGAAGCTGCTCGACTCTCCTCCCCCATTTGAGGAATCTCTAGAGGTGGCGGATGGCGACGCCATCCTCAATGATTGGCACGCACAGCAAGCAAGACTCAAAGTTGTATTTGAAAAGCAAAAGAGCCAAGGTGGAATTATTGATCTAAGTGAAAATGACAGGAAACGACTTGTCATTTCTTCCCCACGAGTTGCTGACTCAGAATCCCCTTCATCCTCCTCCGAATCCGGGACTGGGGGTGAAGGGGAGCTCCTTGTTTTACAAAAAACAGGAGCAGGGGCTAACGCCCCTCTTCCCGCACATATTCCAGCGGCAAAGGACTGTGCTGTCCCTCCTCCTCCCCCACGAACCAAAACATTTCACCATCCCAAAGAGAAAAAAGATTCTGCTCATCACCACCTTCGATCTCACTCCCAACAAAATTGTCAAGTGAAACCGTTGGTGAAAGGGGAAGCCACTCAAGCTCCGCAAGATACTCCCGTCCCTCCGGGCAAAACATCCCCGACATTTGGTCGACATCACCATGGACACCACCGGGAGCATGGGAGGGGAAAGGGAGGTCGGTCTGGAGAAGGTCGTCGTAGGTACAAGTGACAAATACTTGATGTCACCATTTTCTTTATGTTGCCTATTTGATATTTACCCTTTTCCCAATCTATCTGTTTTGTTGTTGATAACTGTAATTGCTCTAAATTTAATGATTGTTATCATTACAATAATCAATCTAGGAAACATTGTCACATTCAACAACCCATTAGTAGATAGCATTTTAAGAAGAAAAAGTCAAAGCTTTTGTCTTCTTTGCAAATAACGAAAAAAATAACTCTGTGACGCTTGTAATTTTTAAATCCCAATCATAACCCATATTCTTACTATCTAAAATGGCCCATTCACTGATATGACCCTTATTTCCCTAATAATTCAATCAATATAAAACAATATACATCTACATTATGCAATGCATATATATATACTTAAATAACTAGTCTAACGCGTATCTAACATATAAGCTAAGCAGTGCAATAATTCAATTGTTCTCAGTAACTTGTTATTGAAAGCTTTTGCCTTTACAGTTCATTACTTAAGCTCATACTCATCTACATTTTAGTAATTGGTAACAAAACGCAAGTGCTAAAACAGTGAAGAAAAGAAATCTGATATGGTTTTAATTTTTTTTATTTAATTGGAGGTATTGTGCAGCGATGTCATGGGAAATTTTTAGGTTCAATTCCAAAAAAATTTATTTTCAAATAAGAAATTATAATTTGTCAATGTGCATTAAACATGTTAAGAGGAGCATTTGCAAATTATGCTACATACATGCGTATTCCGTGCCAATTTTTCTCGCTGCGGTAGCTACGAAACTGTTAATTTATCAACAGGAATTACTTGTTGAGGGATAGTTCGAATCTGATAATATGATTGTAGGTTTGTAAACAGAGTACAGAACATACCCTTTAAACATGGTGCTATAAAAAAATCACTCAATATTCATTAATTATCGATCACCTAAAAACGAGCACATTTCATTCCAAGTTTGACATTTAGCCTGTAAAAAATACTATTTAAAAATATTATTTTATTGCTTCTGTCGCATGTCGGCCAATCAAATGTGAACGCACAAAAAAGGGGAAGAGTTTTGTTGAAATCTTGTTGAAATGAATTTTGTCACAGGTTCAAACTTACTTCGTTAAATGAATGAAACAGGTCCGAGTGTTCATTAATATTTTCTTGATGTATATTTTATTTCAGTTTTCATTGGCGTGTATGTAATGTACCATCATCATCATTTATGTACCTTGTATAAATACGTATTTTCTTTCTTCTTCCCCGTCTCTTGTATACATTAAGTAAGTATTATAGTGTGTGTGTATATGTGTGTATGTAAATTATTACTATCCTAACAATAATTATTACAACTTAACCAACCAGTCGTATCGTACGTATTACGTTTTTTTGGATTTAAGTGTAAAACGCTATAATTAATTATTGTATTACATAATAATATTGTGTATAATATTCCTACCATATATAAAACACTCCTTTCTCCATTTCTTCCTCGTGACTTTATATTTACAACAAAACATAATATTGAGAAGTGTAGAAGCTCATTTTTCCGCAATATATTATATCAACGTTTACAAATTGTTGATACATTAAAATAACAAATACAAAAAAAATTCAGTTGTATTTTCTCCGAAAAGAAATGAAAGAGAGTGAGAAAGAAATGCAATTTATATATGTAACAATTATTATTTTTTTCTTTTCAACTTCTCTCTTTTCTGACGTTTTGAGTGTACATTATGTGTTGCTATAGTATTTTACCAATACTTTTGTTAAATACTTTATTTAACATAAATGAAAATGCATGTGTGGCTAATAATTGAAGACAAAAAATCTGTATCAACGAAAGAAAATAATTAATAATTATTTTGTAGTAAGTCAGGAGGAAGTAAACATCACATTAAGCAAAGAGAAACAAAGGTATAATTTGTCAATTCTCTTTTCTAGTGCCTCTAGTGGTCATTCCAATATTCTAGTGAGCGTTGACGGTATATATAAGTATATATATATTATGAAATCATCATATTATTATTTATATTTTTCTTTTGATGATTTGACATTTGAAGTGATAAAGAAAGTATGGTTGTTGTTGTTCTCTGTATAATTATTATTAAAGTTGAAAATGTTACAAATAAGAAAAGGATTGGTTCGTACGTATAAACGTGTATACGCATGAAAGAATTTTGGAACTGAAGAACACTCTGTTGTTTGAAAATGTTGGAGACAAATTTATACGCATTAAAAAATGAATAATAATAAATACAAGAAATACAAAATTATTTTGTTGGTGTTTTTTTTTGTTATAATTATATTCTCTTAGATGTCAACTTGGACAATGTTGGATAATATTATTAAATGCATCTCTTTGACTGAATTTCCAGCTAAATCGAATGGTTTCAATTTTACAAAAAAACAAAAGATTTACTTAACAATCAACAATTCGTCTCTTTTTTTGTTTTACCTGAGTAAATCTTCCTGATTTGATATAAGTATATATATATACGGGAATTGTTTTTGAATATACTATACACACGTATTTTTTACATGATGACATTATTTATATCTTGTTTAAAGTTCATATTACATAACATTATTTTATATAAAGAGGTAATAAGATCATTGTCATTCCGAAACGACGCACACAGCCATAAAAAACGAATCTCACAAAACAAATATTAAGCATTCGTTCTCCTTCTTTTACCCATGCTCAGACCAAGTTTGGTTTATATATCTTACAAAAGTCCTTTTTAAGCTCTTGAACAATCAAGATATAACGAGAGAAGGACGAAGAGAACGAACCAAATGACTATCATAATAATATTATTTAGTTACAACATAAAATGGAAGGAAAACAAAATAATAATTGTGTGTCGATAATAATAACTGTATAATTTATACTCAATTTTTGTTGTTGAGCCACTCAAGTTTCTCCCTTCCACCCGTCTTTTTTTTCAATTTTTTGTTGTAAAAATCAAAGGCATCATTTGTTTTTTCTTGTTGTTTTATATTTGTGATGACTAATTTGATACGTTTATTAAATGCTAGGGAAACGAATGTTGGGTCGTGCCAAATATTCGACCAATATATACCTAATTTAATGCACAAATCGTTTCTAGGCGACCTTGCTTTGATTTGATTTATAACGTCGACTTCCAAGTTTACGCTCGAAAAAAATTTTGTTTTTATGTATTTGCTAAAGACACTTTTGTATTTCTTTTTTTTCAAGAAATGACCAACAATTTTAATATATTTCCCACTGGCAGTGACAAGTTCATTTTATATACTAACTAATTTGATATTATATCTATATATATTAGATAAGGTCGTCACACATTTTGAAATGACGGCGGTGAGTGAGTATCATAATACCTAGGTTCTAAAAAACTGTGTGTGGGAATGGACTCGGTCCCACTCTTGACGCTTTTCTCTAAGCTGTGTTGGCGATAACAACTGCTGACAAAAAAATTTTTTCTCTAGTCTCTCTCCTTTTTTTATTTACGTGTTGAAGTTACAGTCAATAAGTATTTTAGAATGGTTATTTTATATCACTGTACAAAAAAACCGAGCCTTTTTTCTTCAACCTCTAGTCGCGTAGAAAAGTGAGTGAGAACGAGTGAGAGAGAGAGAGAGAAAGAGAGAGATTTTTTCACATAATTAGTCTTGGTACAAAAAAATAATAATTATAATTGTACATAACTAGATTACGACGTTAAGTGCGGGGTTAACTAGAATAGTATAATATACTTGTAAGGCCCACAAACTCAAAAAAGGGTGTGTAATAATGATGTGACGTGACGTGATGCGATTATACGTATATTCATTTCATTGTTCCACCCGACAAACAAAATACAAAATCGGATTATTAATGTAGTGGCTGGATGTGAAAGGTGGCTCCTAAACTATTGTATACTTTGAAGTGAGAAAAAATCGGGAGTTGTTGATTATTTCTTTTCTAATCGTCGTATGTGTCGACCAATTATTATATATTGTTGTACGTCGTGATCATCGTGAAAAACTACCCCTTTTCTATGTAGCATTATTGTAATTATAATATTCTACAAAAAACAGAAGACACTTGTATATATTGGATATATATTATCATTATCGTCGTCATCTTTCCAAGTAAAAATTGTTTCTTGTGGTTAGGCTGGAGATCATTAAGAAACTTTCAACATTATTTAACAACGTCATATAAGGCAAAAATTGTTTTTTCAGTTTAAGCAGTCGAAAAAACGAACCTTTTTTTTTGCAGTACGTTCATTTAATTTCATTTTCAAGGCAAAAAATGATATTGAGGGAAATCAAAAAATTTGTAACCTAAGGAACGTGGTTTGAACATTTTTTTTTCTTATCTTCCCTTCCCTCTTCATTTTAATGCCATGGTCACTCAACGTGTAATAACATTAGGCTTATTATAATCTAATAATAAGTATGACATGTAATGATTATATGTAGCTACATAAATAATCATAATATAGTAAAAAGTGACTAAATCGATTATACAAAAAAACAACTGAAGGGAGCAAAATCTTTTTTAAGGTTTAGTTAAGACTCGTTTTAACTAGAAAATATATACAATTCAGTTTGATTTGGTGAATGAGAAGGTGCTGATTAGCTTATATTCATTCCTAAGTCATATTAATTAGTCAACCACTTGCTTCCTTATCCATTCCTATTTGTTCTCTTCTCTACGAGCTTCTTTGTTTCTTTAAGAATTTAAATTGGTTTATATGGAAAAAAAATCAAAACAAAAATTAGCTACGTTTTAAGTCGTCAATATGCCAACCAAGGATGATGGCGGAGAGCTTCCCGACTTCGGTCTCCGTAGTCATAGCTGAGCTCCTCGTCCACATCAATATCCCGCTTTGCTATCAAGATCAGCCTTGGTGTACCTTTAACTTCGACAACTTTTGTGACCAAATTGCCATTTCGACTATGATTTATAAGTCTTCCAAATCGATCGCATTCTTTCGTCGCGTCCACACTAAATAGGTACATAATAAAAAAAAAGAATGTTTAAATAGGTAAATATGGTAATATCACTATGGATTCCTGAATTGGATTTCGATTATAATGCATCATTAATCTCCTCTTACCAATACTGTTGGTTATTATACTGAAAGTAATACATATAGCAGCCTGCGCCAGTATCCTTGGAGTACTTGTTTTCTCGAGCCCGAGCCTCCACACTTGTGAGCAACTCCCCGGCGTACTCTACCACAAATTCGTGACGAAGAAAGCGTTTCGTAGCTACCACACCACGTCCTTTGCCATTAAAGCGTTTGGCCTGTTGAAACATATCAAAAGAAAAAAAAGTTGCATTTTATAATAGGGTTCCGCTTTAGTCCTCAGTGAAAATAAATGTGAATGTGTATTGGTGAGAATAAGGAACACATGCACAACATACACAACATGGAATTACCATTAGTCCGTCTTGCCTCCCTTCCACAATAGCTTTGACGAGCAACTGGTGCTTTTCAGCGTTGATGGCTTCTTGGGTCTTGCGATTACTCCGCCGTTGCACAAAGTAGTCAGTCAATTTGAGCCGCCTGCGTACTGGAAAAAGCTCAACGGAAGGCTTCTCCTTGTTCCCATTCTCCCCATCAACATATTTTACCCTAAACAAATAATATATGTTTTCCCATTTACACAAATGTCCAGAAATAGAGAAAGTTTTATAATAATTGTAGCGTAGGGTAGAGATGGTACCAGCGCTATAGCAATTTTTTTGTGAATGCAACAACAAAACAGGCGTAACGGAAATCAATAACATTTTCTCGTTAATTATTAACGCGTCCTTGGCAATACGTCTCCATGCCCGAATTTATTGTATTTTGTATTGACTTGCTGTCACTAAGCCACTCAAACAAGTAGAGCTAGCAAAGAAACTTGCAGTTTGATAATGCATTTTTATTGAATAAATGAATAATTTATCACTTTTTTATTTGCATGTGATTCCTGACGAGCAGCTCCATGTAGGTTCCTCTAAATGTCCCATTATTTGACCTTCCAGTGCAAGGAAACACTTGGTATTTTAAACTGTATTTTCCTGTACTAATACCTCACATTTTCCTATTAGTACACTACTTCAATTTCAATTCTATATTTTGCGTCAGCATAGAAATATTCCATCTCTGAATATGAGTCAACCTGGCGTGGCAGGAATGAACTGAGCTGATAAGCAAAGTGATATGCATTCTTATTATGGAAATTAGTATATAGCCATCATGATCATGATAATAATATAAGGCATTAGTTCATACGTAATATTCGTAATCTCAATCAATGCAGAGAGGGTTTATGAAAGCATTACAACTAAACAGATGGAATGACGTCATGTTCTGCGGTTTTCCTGGAATTTACACTTTCTTGGAAGTGATTTGTCATTAAACTTTTTCAATACATGTGCTCCTTAATCTTGTTCATACGTTTGTATTTATGTCATGGGATAATACCTACCTAAATACCAACGTAATTAACACTTTACCCCAATCATGAATCATAGTTAGCTGTCAGCTCTTTTTCTTTATCCCGGGTACATGGCGTCATTTTATACTTTGTTTTTGCTATGCAATGCGTAGCTCTCACGGTTTCATGAATAAATTGCATGGCTAATTTTGGTACCTTGATTAATCTAGTTGAAACGTTTGTTCATAACAATATAATTCTACTGATGATGTGAAATAACTAATTCATAGTGACATTTGACGTGCTTAATTAGCATATTGATGCTATATGATATATATGCATATGATATGAAGTAAGCTTGCAAATATAAAATTTGGAGGGAAAATAATTAAAAAGTTTAGAACTCACGTTTTGTTTTGATGTGTACTATTGAGAGGCTTTGCATTATTGGCAGTATGGTGATTATTATGAGCGTAGCCGTTTTTGGTGGAAGGTGAGATGGCCAAATAATTTTCATCCAGTCGGAGGCTCTTCTCATCCAAACTCTGGATTTTGTGAGGAGTCGGTGGGCTCTTGATAAGTTTATCCACACTGGAACAGTCATCATCTTCATCATGAGCAACATGATCCTCCTCAAAAAGTGTGGAGGATCGAGGTGGGGACGCAGGAGGGGGTGGAGTTGTACAAGCTCGGCGACCACGTCGTTTTGTCGTCATCTTGGTGGTACAATTAACTACTCCATTACTACTCGCTGCGCTAGGCCAACTCTTTCCAGACTTGGTGCTGCTGCTACTCCTCGTCGATATAAGTGGCTCATCTTCCTCTATCGACCTGGAGGGACCTTGACCATGATGAGCCGACTTCCCTTTAACGATCTCTACCCCCATATCATGCTCCAGCACACCATTACTATGAGGCACTTGCACTAGCCTATCTGACTCGTCGTCTTCATCAATTGACTCATCATCATCCTCAAAATTCCCATTAGGAGGATCTGACTCTTCTTCCGGTGATTCAGCATAGTTTTTCAGTTGCCTCGACTACAAACCCAGGTAATTATACAAAGAGATATTTAGCCAAAAAAAAACCCAGAACCCACATGGTACTCCAAAAATCCACCCCCCTAAAAAAAGATTTCACTTTGCAACCGCCATTTTTTAATCCATATCCACCACTTACCGCCAATCTTTGGCTCCTTGGCATGATGATCTCAAGTCTCTCTCCAAAAATTAGGCTCTCCCGTCTTCTTCTCCACCTCCTCCGAAACGCTAAAAACTCCCTCGTATTTTTTTCAGTGCAAACTCTCCAGTCTTGTCTTGTTGTTGAGTACGACGCACTCTCTCAAATGAAACAAGTGGTGATTAGCATCAACTCAACACAAAAGGATAAGCACTCGCAGTCTTGATAAGGCAACGTATTCCAAACATTGATGAGAATGGTGATGAAAAGTAGGGGTAGGAGTGCGAACTCAAAACAGAACAACTAACTATTAAAATGAACTTTATCATCAGTTCATTTTTCAGCAGTAGTAGTAACTCTTCGCAACGCAGTCAGTATGTTATTCATGTGTGTAAAAAAAGGATTATCTAGTGTTATGTTAAGTTATATATATATTTTTGTATTGTTGTCTCTACCAAGTAGTAAGTTAAGTATCCCTTCTCACTCTTCTCCTCTGCGTTCTGATGATATGAATGAAATGAAGTGAGTTGAGTATGATATGATATGATGCCAAAAAAGAAGCTGGCTACGGCTACACACACACACACTATTTTTTTTCGTCTTCTCTCTCTCTCTCTCTCTATTGCTTTTTGCTCTGTTACAATGCTTCACTCGTTACTCGTTGGCTATCTATATTTTCCCAGCTTCAACTAACTTATGCTCTTTCTGTATAGCTGTCTGTCTGTTGCACTCCAATAGAAATACGAAAAATACAAGTGTGTGTGGAAGTTGAAGTAGTAAGTTCAGTAAAGTAGCCCTGTGTGTAAGGAAAATGATGCGCCTTTACAAACTTTGTATAAAATATATATAAAAGCTTTCAACGTTCTATGTTCTAGCTTTTAGTCTCACCTTCACAGTATCTCATGTAAAAATGAAATAACGGCAAAAAATAAAAGCGCAAGAGACATACAACATCATATCAGCAGTATATATATATATACATATATATCGCAAGTATTAGTTGTTAGTAGAGAGCCTGTAGGCAGCTAAAAGCATTCAAGACTTCAAGTCAAGTCACATAGCAAAAGCAAAGAGGAGTTTGGTACCCTATCATATCGTCCATCCATATTTATAGGTACACATATTATACACACGTACATAAATACAACACATGAGCACAACGCACATAAACATTTACACACTCCATTCCATTGGAGTAGTGGAGAGTGCATGGGCATTCAATTCAATGTAGTAGTGTGCTCATCATCGAATAACCAACAACCAACAACGCACACACACACAACAAGTTATTTGGCTCGGCTATAAAACGGAGGAGAGAAGACCGCCATCCAAAATCATAATAAAAAGTGATGCTGCTGGTTTCCTGGCTACTTGCATGCTGAGGTACTGGCTGTAAAATGCTTGGTTGAAAAAAAATCCATGGAATTTCGGCTAAAAAATTGGTCCTGTAACAAAAAAAAGTGGGGCTGTTTGTTATACATTAGAAAAAAACTCATATGAAGTGAATGAATGGTGATTACATTTATAGTTGACTTGAAATACAAATGCGATGAAAGTGTTTTAACTATTCTTAGGGTTGAAACGTAGAACGTAACGTGTGGGAACTAAAATGAATGATAGAAATTACGATGATCAGTGCTGAATTGGATTTATTTGGATGATTGCATTTTTGCTGAATTTCTCATTCCTTCCTATTCTCATACTTATATGTAATGTCCAGCCGGATTTACACGCAAAGAGAGGCATGGGAACGCTCTTGGCGTACAATAATTGTTGGATGAGTTACATGGCTATTAAAGTCACTCGTTTTTGTGGAGCATCCGAAGAATGTTGATGATGAAACTATGATGATTAGATGATCACAAGAATCATGTTCATGGCGAGGAAGTAAGGAACCAAATTAGGGATGGATGAAATAGATTCCATGTAAGCTTTGCTCAGCTCTTGGGTTTTAAGACAGTTTCTGCCCATTTGCATTGCATGCCAGTATTGCCAGCGAGTCTTTGTCTTTACTGTTTAAACGCTTGCAATTTCATTTCATTTGGAGTCATACTGTTTGATATTTTTTTCAACTTCCTGTTAAAACTAATGTTTGCTTGTTAAACGGAATTTGCAGGGTTATTTAAATGAATGAAGCCTTATCTTATGATGATGTATGAACTGCATGCGGAGAAGTGTGTATTTCAGTATTTCGTCATCATATTTAGCATCATTGATGATAACTCAAGTCAAACAAAGTAATAGAGATAAGTTGTGATTATTATTTATTTGGGGATTTTGACAAATTCATTCTCGTTGTTATCAAGTTATCAACTATAGGATGGGCGTGTGATACACGGAAGAAGAAAAAAAATGAGTAAAAGTATGCTGCTAAAATGTTGATGAATTACATTACCACTTTGTAGCATTGCATTGTGTTGTATGCAACTTGATGATAAGATTTATATCAACTTATTTAGCAAGTTGATTTGTGCAACATTGTCGCTTATCTACCCGCGATAAAGAGACCCTTATAATACGTATGATATTTACCTACTTATCCTGAAAACACTTGATTGACCACTCCTTATCTTATAGAGTGACCTGGGAGACAGTGGTTTTGATTATAACATTCGTAAAATGATTTGATTTGTATTCAGTAAGAGGAAAAGACAGACAGACACTTTGGCACGAGAAAAGGTACAAAAATCTCTCGAAAAAATGAGTGGATTTCTGGACACTCTCCAACCAATATTTTACGGTCTATAGAAAACGTAAGTACAAGTGGCATGTTACCATCACCATCGCATTCCCATACACAAAACACTCTTCGTGCTTGTATATTTATGTTTAAAACATTATAATTCCTCATCCCATTATCACCACATAAACCAACGTGTGTAGACTAAATACATTTGAAGCTTATATAGCAAAGCAATACACATTTTTTTTACCAAGAACGAAAAAAAGTTTGTGACGGATGTTGAACTATGTTTGCTTTGGTTTGCTTCACTTTTGTGATGCCCAGACTGATGCTCTCCTTGCAATCAACCAACTAATCGTAAGTTTGTCGTCATCATATGTGGCATCCCTTCGTCATGATTGATGCTAAAGTGTAACGCAATGGAGGCACGTTACTTTTATAAAAGATTTTGTTTTATATACTCATGTCAAAACATAACTTGTGTATCTCATGTCATTGTACATGTTCTGATTTATCATGATGATCATGATCATTTACATTTCCATGCTCTCTCCGATCTCATCATCTTTTTGCAGCTTTGTGTTTAGTTTTTGGATATGGAAATGCATATAAAGTATATACATCAATGGGTTACAGAATAGAGGGTCGTTATAGGAGGCTCAGTTTTGGTTTTGCAATATTCTGCAGCTTTAATGAGGATGTACCGCAGCGCTTTTATACAATGCTGACGTTGGCACCTTTATCTTTTTTTTTGCATTCCAAATTCCAAGTAAAAGTGGAGCAACCCGAGCTACATTATGAAAAAAGATCCTTGTCTTCTACTCCTAGATTTCCAGAGTAAGCACTAAAGCGAGAGCTCTTGGAACCACTTCATTTACGTTGTAATCCTCTCAAATCTCATCATTATCATCATCAATGAGAAATGAGAAAAAGAAAGTTTTGGAAAGCTGCTCGCTTTCAACTCACATTTTATTTTCCTACTGGGAATTAAAGTCCTGAAAATTGAGATTAGATCTCCGTGAGCAGATGCAAATATTTAATGTTGCCCAACAACAGATCCGAATATGATATTCTGAGCTCCTCTCGAGTTTTTTCACTCGTATTAAATTTCAATTTTTGATGAGATACAGAAAAAAAACATTGATTCCATGACATTTTGGTATAAGCACACACACACAAGGTACATCCTCCTGACGGTTTTGAGAGATGGAAAGGATTAGGATACGACGTTGAAAGCGGATATATAATTTTTGCAATAGGCAACGTGAAAATATGATACACACAAAAAGGTATTCATAACATAGACACATGAAGCAACATGTGCGTCATGTCATAAGTCAAATACCATCAAAACAACTTTATATTTAGATCAGATCACGTTGTGAGACTCTGTTTGTCCAATATGTGGAAATAGTGTCATTTTATAGCGCTACCAAATATTGCTTATTGCACATACTCATGAATGTTGTGTGGTCTTTGATCTTTGGGACGGGCAATTTACCAACATCCTGATCTTGATTTGGCGTGAATCGGAAGCTAGTATAGTGGAGGAGTGCAAAGCACGTTGACCATGGCAATGCACAACTAGTCATAAATAAGATACGTTTATTATCGCAATTGCAAGTGGTGACAAACATATTAAGGCATATATATGCTAAACAGAAAATGTTGATAAGAGCTGCGCTGCGTGCTACACGCCTAAAAAATGTAGAGAATACAGAAGCCCCAAGCATGAATCATTTTAAGATAAAAATGGAAGGTAGGATATGGAGGAGACGATGATGCTCATTAAAAATGCAGATAATAATTATATGGGTTAGCTAGATTTGTCCGTATCATACATGAACAGATAGGGAATACTTATATAGGCTTAGGCTTTTGTGACTGGAACAAAGAACAAAACAAACCGTAGTGCGTGGCCGCTGAGTGAGCTGATCTTGGTCTTGGTGCAAGCCAATTGTACATATATATGTATACATCCCTACCGTACCGTGTTTAAAGAGTGACCGAAAGAAAGAAATATGCTCAAATGGAGAGAATATTGTTTCACTAAACAATGCAATGTACACATTTCCAAAAGAGATAGAAAACGTTGTATGTGCATATATAGCATCTCTATGTAAATATACTTCCCTAGTTAACAAATATTGTTCGTATGCTATCCTTACACTTAATTTTATAGTGGAGAGTACACAAAAACTGAAATGCTCTATTTTGCATAATCAACTATTTGACTAGGATATCAACGGAAGCGGAGGTAGATAGATGAGGAGCAAAGGTGTACATGATACAACTGATCTTTATCAATGTGTCTGTCCAAGTGGGATATTGAAGGGAGTTTTTATGAAGAAGATTTGAGGAAAGCTTCTAAAAGCTAAACATGCAAATCAACCAATTTTGGGGGCATCTTGATACTTGCAACTATAATGACGCTTACGGATTTTTTGCTTAATTATAAATGTTAGTTTTGCGACATCAGTTGGTCAAATTTTGTCATAATTATTCGTATTGTAACTTCTAACGTAACAATTCTTATGGTTTTCATGTCTTTGAGAATCCCAACCGGCATCACATTTTCGGATCTTGTCCCAGTCCACTTACAAACCTGTCTTGTATAGAAATATCATATCATACAGCACCGTTCAGCACATGCTCACAAAGCTCTTATATATATGTACATACATATCATATGAACCTCTGAAGTTTAAAGCACCCTGGAAGAGCCACCAAAGCCAAAGCCAAGGCAGAGCTCCCAGCTCACCTAATCATTCAACTTTTTGTCATATTTTTTTTATTTTGATGTTGTACCCGAGTTCGTTCGCACTTCTCCTCGTACAGTGAAACCAGATTTTTCATGTGACGACATCAAGTTGGGAGGTGCTATTTGGCCACAAGTCACTCCCCCTTTCCACTCGCCTACTAACTCTTCAGAACCTGTTTCATTCACTGGATCTATCCTAGCTTCTCTTAATATTGTAGTGGATCCCGTAAAAATAGATAGGGTAGTGGAAAAAATAATGGAAAAAAAGTTACAAAAACGTTTCAGCTCGATAGCAGAGAAGAAGACGCCATAAAGCGTTCCTGGAAAACCTACCTAGTTAGAGTGCGGACAAAAACACATAAGAGAGACTTGGCACACAAGAGAAGGTACAACATCATAACGTAAAAGTCATACCACATCGAAACGAAGCAGGTAATATACGTATATCTCACATAAACTCGCATACATTAAACGTATTTTTCCCAACTCACTCAGAAAAAGAAGGCAATAAGAGCTCTCCATCTCCATTCATTTCAACTTTGGCTAAAAGTTGAGAGTAAAGTTGTGAATAAAGAAGGAAGCAAGAGAGAAAAAAAGCAGAGTAAGTTTGTGCATGCATTTGTATGAAACGGGAGTACGACTGAACAGTACTTTTTCAAGTTCTCTTACTTCTTTTCCTTGCTGAGGTCCAAAACCAAAAAGGTCTTGAGTGAGACTGTATTTTTGCTGTAATTCCATTTTTACAGATACGCTGAAGGTGAGACTAAAAGCTAGAGCGAGGAAAGCTTTACAATTTTAAGGCGCATCATTTTTTCATGAGTTTTATTTTCACCAGAAAGTCCAACTCCAACACTAGTTCTCCCTTCTCCACTTGCTCCCGTTGGGTTTGAATGTGGAAAAGTGAGTTCGAGAGGAAGTGGAGAAAACTAGGCATATTACTACACCGTCTAACTTAATTTATTGGAGTTAGGAGTTTTGGGGCTTTGTAAAATGAAGCTTTAATTGTGTAATTCTAGGTGATTTAATACCCCATTTTTTCCTCTTAACTTTATGTATGTAGGCCCCTTCTTTGGTACTAAAGGGTTGCTCTTATCATTTGATTTGAGCAGTGAAAGAGGAACCTGAGAAGGAACTATCGTGACAAGGTGACAGTGCAAAAGTGTGTGACAGAAATATACCGAGTATAACCAAGAAAACTGAAGAAATAGTCCGCTATCATCATGCCGAGAAGCCAAAGATTGGCGGTGAGTTAGGGGTGGTTCATATTATAGTGCTGTGAAAATTGAAGAGTCATGCTTGACATAAAGTGACAAATCGCATGCGTAATATACCATTCATAATTTAATTATATTACAGGCAAGGCAAATGAAAAGCTATGCCGAGCCGATTGAGGAGGATTCCGACCCACCCAATGGAAATTCAGATGATGATGATTCTTTTGATGAAGATGACGATCCAGATAAGATTGAAGTGCCTGGCGGGGGCAAGACTTTGGAGGCTTCAAAAAGTATTAGGAAAGCAGGTCCATCCACACCAGCTATTAAGCAAGAAGGTTCTCTCTCCAAATCTTCAATTCCATACCCACAATCTTGGCCAAGTAGCAGTGCTGCCGCCCTCACTGCAAGTCAGCTAATTAAGCGAGAACCGGCAGGTTCGGGTGTTCCTGGGAGTCGAAATCAGGGTCAAGATATTAGTATCAATGTCCCTTCCCCACTAATGGATACCAACCTCTTTCTCCGTTTGGCTACAGAGCCACTGACAAACCCACAAGGTTTTCAGGGCTCTTCACCTCTTGACAACATTAGCCAGAATTTGTTTGCCAAGTTTTTTACTACGCCGCTCAACCCGGCGTTTGCACAATTGTACAATGCATTTGTTGGAAACAGTTCTTCCGCTGCCCAATCCATACTCAATTCATTTAATCCTGCCCTAATGGGACTTGCTGGGTTGCCGCAACAAAAACCAAAGATGAATAATCCCTATGCCCCAGCTCCAAACTGGAATGGTTTACATCCTAATATGAATGTATGGTTGTACTACCTATCTAAAAATAGATTTTTATTAGATCCTAATTTAATAAATGAGCTTATTTGAATATTTAAAAAAATGTAAATTTCAGTATAACTACATGAATCCAAGTCAACCAGTACTTGAGGAAGAGGATGAAACACATGAGGATGATTCTATGGGCGTAGCTGAGACATACGCTGACTACAAACCTTCAAAATGTATGACAGCTTTGCATAAAAAAGTGACTTTATATTAATATTTTTTTTAAATGTTAATGAATGTATTTACGAATTCTTAGTAAATATCGGAAAGCGTCACCCAGACCCCGTCGTAGAAACAGCGTCCCTCGCCAGCGTCCTCCCACCCAACATTTACTACCAATTGAAATTGCCAAAGGAAATCCAAAACATGGGCAAATTATCAGCGCTCCAGTTAGAAGCTGTGGTATATGCTTGTCAGCAACATGAGCACTTTTTGAGGAATGGGGAACGAGCCGGGTTTCTTGTAGGGGATGGTGCTGGTGTCGGAAAAGGAAGGACAATTGCAGGAATCATTTATGAAAACTATTTATGCGGTAGAAAGAAAGCGCTCTGGGTTTCTGTGTCTAATGACCTGAAGTACGACTCGGAGAGAGATCTAGATGACATTGGGGCAAAAGGCATGAAAGTATTTCCTCTCAATAAGCTCAAATATGGGAAAATCAACTTGGCAGATAAGAATAAAGGCGTGATATTTGCAACGTACTCTTCCCTCATTGGCGAGTCCTCTCAAGGGGGAAGATATAATACGAGATTAAAGCAGATTTTGGATTGGTGTGGAAAGGATTTTGATGGAGTTGTAAGTCATTTATATATTTTATTTATTTGCAAATATGGAAAGATAAGGATTAAGTAATTTTAAGGATAATTTGAATAATCTTTCAGTTGGTATTTGATGAGTGTCATCGCGCTAAAAACTTGTGTCCTGTGGGAAACACTAAACCTACCAAAACTGGAGTCACTGTTCATGAACTTCAAAAGAGACTGCCGAAAGCCCGTGTTGTGTATGCATCTGCGACGGGAGCGTCAGAGCCGAGGAATATGGCGTACATGACGAGACTCGGGATTTGGGGATTGGGAACTCCGTTCAGAGAGTTTAATGACTTTATTAATGCAGTGGAAAAACGGTTAGTAAGCAATTACTTTTATAATTCAACTCTGCAAAAAATGAATGCAAAAACATTTTATGAAAATAATATGTATAATTTTTTTGTACGGATATAGAGGTATCGGTGCCATGGAAATTGTTGCAATGGACATGAAACTTCGTGGTGCTTACATTGCCAGGCAACTGAGTTTTCACGGGGTGACCTTCAATATTGATGAAGTGCCACTTGATACTGACTTTGTGAAAGTATACGATGATTCTGTTGAGCTGGTACGTTTTGAATTTTGATTAAAATTGTTTTTTTTTACCTTGAGTCAAAGTAAGGAATTAAGAGTCTAACTTGCTACTATTGACAATATTAATTATTTTTGTAGTGGGTGGAAGGATTGCAGAAATTTATTGAAGCGACAGAGCTAATGAATGCTGAGTCGACCACAAAAAAAGCAATTTGGGCGCAGTTTTGGTCCTCTCACCAGCGGTTTTTCAAATATCTCTGTATTGCATCGAAAGTGAGACATGCGTGTAATGTTGCTAGGTAAGCGAGAAGTGATTATTTTTGGTTTGATAAGTGAAAATGGTCGCAAAATTCTAAATCTCGAATTCTTCTTCATAACGCCCCAAAAGTATCTGATACATTTGTCATGCTATTATTAGGTTGTAGTTTTGGAATATGTTGTGGATGAAATTTGATAACGCTTCAAGTTTTAGATTACGAAGTATTTAATATATCATTATTTGCAGGGACGCGGTGAAATGCGGGAAATGTGTTGTTATCGGCTTACAATCAACTGGTGAAGCGAGAACTCTCGACCAGCTAGAAAAAGATGACGGTGAGCTTACTGATTTCGTGTCAACTGCCAAAGGCGTCATGCAAACGCTGGTGGAGAAGCACTTCCCTGTAATCAACAAGAACAAGGTGAATGAAGTAGCAGAGCTGGTCAGCTCCGGCATCGAGTTCCAAGACCTTCTCAAGGCTGCAGCTCAACCTGGACCGTCAACATCCTCTGGGAAGCGAAAACCCGTTCGAAGAGCAGCTCAAAAAGCGTTTAAACGAGTGAAATTAGGCTCTGATGACTCCAGTGATCCTGACAATGATTCCGACTTTGATGGCTCTGAGCTTTCATCATCTGCCTCAGAAGAATACGCATCTGATGTGGAAGCGAGTGACGAAGAGTTTCACGAGAGTAGTGAGCCAGAATCTGATGGTAAGAGTTTTCCTTTTTATTGCTTTTTTAGGTTTCTTTTTGAGTAGATGAATCATAGCCATATTTTTTCAGCAGACTCCGCACAAAAGGGAAAGAAGAAGGGTAAAAAGGGGAAAAAGGCCACTGCCGCGTCAAAAGTTCAACGGGAACTTCCAAGTAAGGAAGCAATTGCAAGAGTTTGGGAAATGCGCAAAGAACTCTTAGATAAAATTGAAAAACTAGGAGAGAAACTACCTCCGAACACGCTAGATCAACTTATAGACGATTTAGGAGGGCCAGAAGAAGTTGCAGAGGTAAAGAAACAATCATTGAACATATTTTAACCCTGAAAACATGTAAAGGCTGACACAAATCAATAAAATATGTCCTTAACTATTCCCCATTGCAGATGACAGGGCGAAAGGGAAGAGTGGTTCAAAACGCAGGTGGAAAAATTGAGTATGAAACTCGTGCTGAGCAAGACCAGTCATTAGAGAACATCAATTTAGTCGGTAAGTTCAATAGTCTATATGAACTTAAAAATAGGGTAATATTAACCATTTGTAAAGAAACCAATTCCTAATCTGATGAAATATTTAATGAATTTTCAGAAAAGAAAAGGTTCATGGATGGTAACAAACTAATCGCAATCATATCAGAAGCAGCCTCCAGTGGAATCTCTTTACAGAGCGATAGGCGTGTCCAGAATCAAAGACGCCGAGTGCACATCACGCTAGAGCTGCCTTGGAGTGCAGATCGAGCAATTCAGCAGTTTGGGAGAACGCATCGAAGTAATCAGTTAAATGCTCCGGAGTACGTTTTCTTGATCTCAGATCTTGCAGGAGAGCATCGTTTTGCATCGATCGTGGCAAAACGACTCGAAAGCTTGGGTGCTTTAACGCATGGGGACAGAAGAGCAACAGAAACTCGTGACCTTTCCCGTTTCCACATTGATAATAAGTATGGGCGAACCGCGTTGGAAACTGTGATGAAGTACATCATGGGCTATGAGCGGAGACCTCCCGTGTTGCCTCCATCCGACTTCCCCACTTTCCGGGAGGAAGTTGCTGCTGGTCTCGTTGGAGTTGGTCTCATCAACAATGAGAATGGACAACTTTGCCTTGAAAAGGATTACAACAACATCAGCAAATTTTTGAATCGGTAAAAATTTACAGTTTTGAAATATACAATATTTCTGTATTTTTTTATATTCATAAACTCATTTTTTGATTTTGTAGAATACTCGGAATGCCGGTGAAGCTCCAAAATGGGCTTTTTAAGTATTTTACTGACACTCTTCACCACATTGTGTCTCAAGTGAAGAAGACTGGACGCTTTGACATGGGAATTTTAGGTAAGAATGAGGAACTGACTTGTATTAAATAAAATAAATAGTTAAATGAGCAATGCTTAAGATTATTAAACTAATTTGGTTCAATAATCATATTGTTTTCTTTGTTAGATCTTGGAGACACGAATTCTGGAGAAATCAAGGTCACAAAGACATCCAAGTTTACCCGAAAGCATGCCACAGGATCTGGAGAAATCCTTTTGCATCGTATTGTTGTAGAGCGAGGAATGAGCTGGAAAGAGTCACAAGACAAGTATGTTGAGCTAGTCGGAAAACACGAGGGCTATTACTTGTCAAATCAGGTATGTAACTTCTTTACTTTAGCTATTTAAGTTTCAACAACTTTTATAAAACGTTGATTTGCTCAATTTTTGGTATTTCAGTCGCGAAATGAAAAGAAGACGGCGGTATTGATCGTAGCGGATCCAGGTACTTCAAAAGGAGACAAGGCACCTACAAAGAATAATGCTTTGCATACGGTTTATCGTCCAAATACTGGAATGCAGGTAATAAATCAAATTAAAAGGGCTCATTTATTTTTCCCTTGATACAGTTTATGGCATGTGTATTAAGTAATTATTTTTACGTTGTTAATAGCTTCGCCGAGAAACGTTAAAAGATATTCAGTCCAAGTACACAGCCGTCAAGCCAGACGAAGCTCAACCGCACTGGGATGAGCAGTTTGATTCTTCCAAATCAAATTGCATGCACGCCTACTGGTAAGTTTATCCCCAGAGGAAATGATTTGTAAAAGAAAAGAGAAAGCTGAAAGCTTATTAAAACATTATACTTTTTAATTAAAGGCGTGGGAACTGTAAGAACAAAGCCGCCGGGCTGGACTGTGATGTAGGTCTTCGCCGCCGAACTTACCACGTTTTGAGCGGCAACGTGCTCATCGTTTGGGATGACGTGGAACGAGTCATAAGTGGGCAGGTGGTAAACTCCAAAATGCAAATTGTTCGTGCTCATTCGCCCCAAGACAATTTGAAAGTTGTTGGGCTCCTCATACCCAACAACTGTGCTACAGAGCTCTGCGAAATGCTTGCAACTGCTGAGGCTGCAGAACGTGAGATCAAAAAGGAAGCTGTATAGATGATAACCCAAACCCAAACCTTAAACCCACCATCAAATTAACTAGTAAATGGACAAGCTACTTACATGAACTTGCAAGAGTGTAGCAGAAAACAATCTCGAAAAAGGTAATGATGATTTTCCTCTTGAAATGAGTTAATGGACTGACCTGATAGCTTACAAATTGACTGACATATGATGATGATGATGATGAAAGGAAAAGGGAAACAGAAAATTGAGTGTTTAATTGAAGGTAATCTTGATGAACTACTGGAGAGAAAAACATAGAGATGTGGGGGGTTGTGCAAAAGAGTAGGACCATAATTAATATTTTCATTTGTTAAAGTTTGTCAAGCAAAAGGGTAGTTTACAAAAGGCTAAAATGTCGTGACTCGTGATTCATGAGAAATATTCCAAGATTTAGAGACACTAGTTTCTCATTCGAACCCCCGTCACATCCAACTTCATTAGCTCTCTCACACCTTTGACTGCCCCCTTTCCAATTCCAATCCAATAATCACGTACTTGAAAGGAGTGCGTATGCATGTATTTTCTCAGAAATTTGATGAATAATGTAAAATATTTGTATCTATCAACTTTTAGCTAAATTCCCTTAGTCTGTATAAAAAAAACTTCTATTAGCTGACTTATTCCAGGTAGATTCGTTAGCCTTGACGTATTGACTGTCGTACACTCCAACTTAACTGAGACCGGTGGCGTTTTTTCTTCTTCTTTTTTTTGACAAATTTGTCATCACTTTGACAAAACTTGAGGCTGTGTAAATGCATAGTAACGAGGGATGGGGGAAGAAATTTGTGCAATATAATAATGAATTAACGAGTTAACTATAATTGATTAAATGGATTTTGATAATTGACAACTCTTTTTCCGTTTCTCACACAATCTAATTATATATCTAGTTAAACAAGTTGATTTTTTTGTCACTTTGTAACGAATTCTACGATCTCACGTCAAATACGGTGGAATAATTTTAAAACGGATAGAACTTATGTAAGTATTGGTTCATTTGTACATGTAATTATGTTATATAAAGAATATTATATAGCGATCATTTTGAGAGTGTAAAATAGATGACTATTTTGGCGTTACATTTTCTCTACCGACCGAAACCATGTTATTTTCTTGGAGGTTATTTAAGTTGAATTGATTAGGAGTATGAATGAAATGCGTTAAATTTCATATTTAGGACGGAAATCAAGTCATGCTAAGGAATTATTTGCTACTTTGTTATTAAAAGTGGACGTAAATGAATTTGACGGTGTTTGTTAGTTATAAATATTCTTAATTTAAAATGTTATAATTATAAATTCATTATTATTTGTAGGGATTTCGTTTGTAATAAAAGTATTTATCATTGTGTTGATTGAATTTGATAAGTATATATCAAGTATATATTCTACTATGCAAAAAAAACAAGGATAAAAAATATGATGTAATGGATGGCGTGGTGGAAAGGGACAAAATTTAACGTTAATATATGACATGGAATTTAAGTATCTAGTAGCATATTAAACTATGGACGAAACAGTATGCTAGGTTTATTTATTGAATTGAATGTAACTCTAATATTACATCTCAACTCAAGTTTGAAACTTTCCATTCCACTACGTCGCTTCGGGCAAGGAATCAATGTAACTTTAAAATGAAATAAAACATACCATGAAATAAATAAAAACAGTTATTTAATACTACTAGACCAATTTATTTTGTAGCAGCTATTATCGTTCACGTGTGTAAAGGTTTATTGAATAGACTTCAGTTCATTCCAAAGCAATATCAATTCAGGCGAAAAATTTAATACGAAAAGATATCTCGACTAAGAGTAGACTAAATAATTTTCGAATATTTTTTTCGCGTAATTCACTTATAAAAAATCTAGTAGTATCCCAGATCTTACAAATAGTTGCGAAGAGTGTGAGAGCGGTAGTGGCCATTCGGGAAGTGCAATACTGTGTGGGATATCGGTGTTATGGTAGGGAGACCAATTGCTTCATTGTAACTGATACCATTTAACCCGTAAATAAAGACTCTATTCTATTCTATTCTATTCTGTAAGTAAGTCTATGTTGTGGATAAGGGAGATTAGAGTATCACATTCAGGCGTATTAGCTTTAGCTTTTGGGATGATGAGTGGGATGAGTTAACGCTTCTTCCTTCGACCCCATTTAGAGGTGGAAGGTGATTCTGAGCCCTTGTCAACAACCACCTGCCCTTCCGTTATCTCCTCTCGGAGTGGAAAATCTTCAATAGTTTTCTGAGCTTGGATGTAAAACATGACGTGAACTTAGAAATGTAAAAGGATGAAGCAAGATAAATAAATACATATGCAAATACTTGTGCGAACTTTTAATTTTAAAGTTGTGCGAACAAATGTCCCATTTGTTTCCTTCTGCAGCAAATGCACTCCTGAACTCTTCTAGGAAACAAGGTTTCCTTACGCCATATGTGGATTCGAACGCAAGTATGTATGCACTTAAACAATGAAAACTTAAAATCGTAAATTACACACAACTTTTCTTAGAGTTACAAACTCAATTTTTTATTCCCAACACCTATTTTATTAAAGCCCAAATTAGAGATACGTGAACATTTTCAATTAATGTTAATTCATGAAATCCTTCTAGAGGAGTACAGAATTGAACTTGAATCACTTTAATATTTACTTTATCTTAAGTATTTAACGAAACCCCAATATTCATGAAACCCAACACCGTTTTTAGCAATTACGCAATAAAAAAGTAGATAGTTAATGACGGTGGTGTGCTACTAGTTCTAGCTAGTAGTAACAGTTTTGAAAAAACATTGAGGAGAACACGTACACATTCGTATGTCACGATTTTGCAATACTTAAAACTATCTAAAACAAAACATCACATACAACAACTGGATATAACTGACGATGAGATCTCGCCAACAAAACTGAAAACTAAAATTATCGACTTATGAATAACCATAAAACCAACAAAAAAACGTTTACCCTATATAGTGAATACTCAAATTACAACGAACATATAACAAGTACGTTTTTCATGAACTAATGCGTACAATCAGTACAAAAACAAAACATTATCTTAGTTTTTAACAAAAAAACATTATTTTAGCTTTAAACAACTAACTCAGCCCACCACCACTCAAACTAAATCTTCACAATAACTTAAAGCTAGATTTTCAATTCATAAAGAAACTTAAGTTGCAACTACAAAAAAACTACTCAACTTCAACAAAAATCATCATCATTTTCCTTTATTTAAAGAAAATGCATTTGATATGCTAACTTTACATTAGCATCACCTCTCAGCGCAGTTCCCGTAAGAAAAGCCAATTTATGCGCATTTTGGCAAGGTCCAGGAACAGCAACCGTTCCAGCCCAGTTGAAGTAGAGGTGGCATAACTTAAAGGTAAACCTCTGCATTTTATCAGCATCTAGTCCAGATTCGTCCAAGAGCACATTATAGTATGTTGGACTAACACAACCTTGACGAGCAGTTGGAGAGATGAGGAAGAAATCATACCTAAAATTAAAAACGAAAGGAAATAGTTTATAAAAGGAAAGTTACAATTAACCAACCATTGAAAAATTAATTAGTATTAGTATTTTTTTCAAGACATACCGTTCCGGACGAGTTACAACATCATCCACCACGGTTCCAGGAAGTGGATTGATGTAGCACTGTGGTGCCCTGTCCTTGGCAAATATCCGAGTGTTGATCCTCTTGTTTACAACAATGTAGCTCAGTTTAGGTGGCGATGTATCCTTTTGTTGATAACGGAGCGTGATTTTGTCCTATGATGAGAAAATCAAGAAATCATGGAGTATGATATAATACTTATAGTGAGAAAACTCCATATAGCCTTTCTTTTATATATAAACTGCAATTACCTTAATCCCCTCCAATTCGTTGTTATAAACATCGGCCAATTGACCTTCACCCACGCCGTCCCTATACATCATAATTCTGTCAGGGAGAACATTGTTCTGCCGGAAGTATGACCGTAAGCATTCTTTATAACAAAGATTAAAAAAACTTAAAGAACAAAAACTCAAGACTCCATCCGATATACACAATTTTAACCTTGAATTCTACACCTTACCATCAAACAGTTTAGCAACCGTTGTAGCCACTTCCTCTCTTGATTCTAATTTCGCAATTTTTGAATAACATCGGCCCAGGGATTCATTGAAAGTTGCAGTCATCGCAGCAACACTAGCCCCACGGGTTCCAACTGGTCCATGATGAACATCATAGCCAAGTACCATTAGTTTCTATTAGTTGCAATTAAAACACACAAGAAATAGTTGTAATATTCACAATGCTTAACAACATTCATCTGAGGATACTTTTGTCATACCTTCATAGGGATAAAAGCAGCCCAAGGTTCCCCACCTTGCTTTGCACTCATCTGAATAACCAGTTTGGTACAGATAGACATCAGTCCCTTGGCATTGTTAAAATGTTTCGCCAGAAAACATTGACTTGGTACTAAGAACAAGAAATTCGAGATATAAATAATTTAAACGTGAATTATTCAAGAAAATTTACCACTACGATACAAAGATACATGAAATACTTACTTCCGTGACTGATGGAGCAAAACTTTTTGACTGCAGCGTAGGTATCAGCATTAGGATTGGGTAAGATGATAAGAATCATGTCCAATTTCCCTTGAGCCTTCACAATTGCTTCGTTAAGAGCGTTGGTGAAAGCCGAAGCACTAGGGTTTGCGGTCCTTACACTAGTGAGTAATAAAAAGAAGCAGTTATGAGAGTAATATTTGAATTGCATTGCAATCAACCCGAAAATAAGTGATAGTTTGGTTAAAGTTACAAACTTACATTGCCAAAGGTTGACTAATGGTGTACCCAATGGGCCCAGCAACACGCTGCATGGTGGAGATCAAATGATTGACGCCTTGAGCATCTCTACGAATAATTTAACAAAATCGGTAAAAAACATAAAAATATATTCAATCTAACGAGTCCGAGAATAATTATAGTTTAAATTGTTATAATTTATCAAGCACCTATTAGTAACGATAATAGCCCACTGGCTTAAGATGGCTGGTTTGTACATTCGCTTACCTAAAATATAAAAATCAAAGGTACAATCGTAAATTTATTTAGCCATCAGATTTAAATCAGAAAAAAAATGAAAAAATACACTTACTCCGGAAAGCAAGGGTCCAATCAGCATTGTCATCAAGTGGGAAAGCCTCGTCGTTGTGAAAGAGCAGTCTCTCAGGAGGGATCTGTCTAGCTGCAACTTCAACCGGAGCCCTATTGAAACCCACTCCCCAAGCTTCCAACGCTGTCTGAACCTGGAGTCATAAAGTCATATATGAGAAACTAAAAATCTTTATGAAAATACAATAATAAAATAACATGATAGTAACAAGAGAACTTACTTCTGGGCTACTTTGAATCTTGTTCATAAAGTCTTGCATAGTTTTAACGCGATTGGTTGGACTCATATGGAGACAAGACGCTATGTCCCTCATGAGTCTAAAGTTTGACCTGAGCTCGTCATTGAGACCGGCAGGAAAGCATAGTTCTGGAACAAGGTAAACGTCACCAGTCATTCCTCTTCTTTGCTCCCTACGACTCGGCTCGGAGACAAGCATGGGCTGATTAGGATGGCGAACTTGTTGCTTATACTTTGTCCAAAAATAATCAGTGAAGGATGTTCTTCCTTTTGGTGTCTCAAAGGTGTTGCTGCAGTTGGCTTCGAAATCAATGCGCACAATCTTGTACGCCTTTGGGTTGTACGGTGTAACAACCATTGTGCCAACGATGGCTCTGGAGCAGTTTTCTTTAAAATTATCCCTGTCTTGTGCCCGAATTTCCAGCATTTTCTCATAAATATTTTGAGTTGACAGAACTTTCCAACAAGATTCAATGTTTAGAAACAATCCTGCCTCTTGCGCTCGAATAGAGTTTATGAAGCCTGGCCAGAGCTGAAGTCTCCAGGAATTAAATTGGACGGCAGCCTTTGGGTCGTAGTAATGTCTTCCAACCTGAGCGTAATTCAGTATTCCTTGAACTGTTCTCACAATTACATTGTAGAACTGAATGACGAAGCCTTCATGATCTTGTACTTCCCTCAAGTATGAAATTGTGACGGTGTACGTTGGAACTACTCCTTCGTGGCCATCTGGAATCGGTAGAGCAGCTTGAAATGGCTGCAAAAGTTCTTCCGGAATAGGATGAGTAGTCATAAGCTGGCTTCCCGATAACAAATAAGATCCTAGCTGGTCTTTCCGGGTCTTAACTAAGGCTCTAATTTTCTTGTCATCAATCTCATCGGATGGTGGTTGAACTGTTACGGCAACTGCATACAGCCCCAACTTATACCCCTTATTCATCAAGAACTCGTAATAATTTGAAACGATTTGTAGTGCTTTGCCAGAAGATCCTTTCTTGTCGAAACCAGCAGGACGGGTGCGAATGAACTCGGGATCCACACGCAGGGAGCCTAGCCTTGGCCTCCTCTCAGAACTACGTAGAGCACCTCTTGGTAAACCTCGGATAGGTGCGCTGCCACCACTGCTTCCACCTTCGGCCTCGTTGCCACTTGAGGTCCCACTTTTAGCCCCACCGCTGCTTCGACTTACACCGTACATATGGGAATCCATATGCAACGTTTCTAGCGTTGGAGGCTCCATCAACGGCAGATTTTCTTCAGCTACAGTTGTAACTAGCGGAAGCAGTGCTGCGGGACGGGCACGTGCTCTAGCACGGCCCCTCGATGGTGGTGGTGGATCGCTCATGATAGTCTAAATAATATAAAAAATTACATTTAATTTAACAAAACATTTAACCACAATTTTTGGGGTCAGAGTGCAGCAAACCTGACGCAGGCTTTTTTTCTAAGTCCTCTTCGTTGGATTAAAGGTTTGGTTGTTTGGTTAGGTCTAGCTTACACTAACCAACCCTAACCAAACCTATATGATATAGGCATAATAATTCGCCCAGAAATGTGATAAAAAATTTCATGTTTGCCCGAAAAAAAAAACTTTAAAAAAACCTTTAATGTTTAATACAACGAAAAGGACTTAGAAAAAAAAATCCTGCATCAGGTTTGCTGCAATCCGACCATTTTGGAGTCTAGCAAGCAACAACACAATTTCGATATAAACGACGGAATTTAAAAATTTAGTCAGAAACTTCAACGAAAAATGTATTATAACAGCTCACTCACAGTTCAATACCAATATTTTCTTATGTTAAACCAGGTTGTTGAAAATTACTCTCGTCTTGTCTTCTGGCTTAGGTTTTCAGACCGTTCTTTCTCCATCCACTTCTACTGCAAGAATGAGACTGAATCCTACAACGCTCCTAGTTAAACCAAGCCAGAAGAAACCAGTGCTATACAAAAAATGAAACATCAAGAAATCAACTCAAGTCTTGATATTTTCCCTTTATCACTTAGGATGTAGGACGGGAAGGTGGAAAGATGGACGCTTCTCCTTCTCCGGCTCCATTCAACTCAACAACACAATACCTTAAATTTGAATGCAAACGGAAGTCGCATGACAAACAAACCAATGATCAAATAAGCCATAAGCCATATACCATAAATATGCAAATCCAAATCCAGTCCGAAGGAAATAACAACGATTGGTAACTTGCTGCTGAGCTTGAGTCCTCGTCCATCATCGAGTTTTTGTTGTGCTTCCCTTTCCATCTTCTCGTTCTTGTACATCCTTTAATCGAAAAAAGAGAAAAACATGACAAAACCATTAATTTCTAGTTTGCATAATTAACTTATCTACAAAGGAAATTACAAGATACCCTATTTTCCTACTTCAAATGGTCGACGATGAAAGACGTCTGCTTCGATTTTACTCCTCCTTCTGCGTAGTTCATCTTTTGTGTTGTTTCCTTCTGTCTTATCCATTTTCTGTTTTCTTGAAAAAGTAGAAGAAACGTTTGTTTCTACGCTGTTGATTGTTGACCGCCTTTTCCTCCTCGTCCCTCGTTTACGAAATTACTAAAACGCAAATGAGTAGTCAGTAGTGAGTGACAGTGGAGAAGACAAGACGTCCAAAGAAACAAACATATTATATCCAACATCCAATAGGACGATGATCCTTATCCTTAACACAAAACTAATTATGTAAAAACATTATCGTTCAACTCAAGTTTTCCCTTGTTTGTCCTTTTTGTCCTTGTGTTGTGGAATGTTAAGTCGTCATAAAACTTTCAAGTTGGAAAACATCGCTATTGACAATCGATTGAAGAATAAGAATACGAGTAAGAATGAACAATGTTTCACTTTTAACATGTCAAACAATGAACAACAAATTATATACTTGCTAAATCTAAACGAGAGTAATATTTAACTTGGCACTTGGTCATTGGTAGAAAATCAAAAGCATGAATAACCAGCTTTCCATCGACAATCAAAATCAACCTCCCCAAACTTCGAGTCCTTTTCCTGTGACCTACTTGTTTGGAGCAGGAGATTGTCCATGGTCAATGCATTACTCGTCTTCTCAGCAAACACTAAGTCATCTTTGTCAGTTAAATGTTTTCATGATGGGGTCTGGTCACACAAGTTTCCATTTAGTTCAGGAAGCAGATGAAGAGGATGAAAGTGAATTCCAGTCTCAGATTTCTTCATCGAGGTGGATGGAAGTGGTACAGCAGTGCCGCGGTGTCGCCAACGATGGCGCCAGAATGTCGGATGAGCAGCTGCAACAAGTTAAACTTCAGAGTGGAACTGGTCAAAGTGGAGGAGCCACCTTTCCGTCAGCTAATTTAGTAGGGATGCTAAGTTCTATGGATTCGTAAGTCAGTATTTTTGCATTGGAATTCATGACAGTAGACTGTGATGATGATTGATGATGCCATTAAGCAAATATGTTGATTAAATCCATGCATTTTATTCATATTTTTGGTAGGGTTCATCCAAGGATTTTAGGAGCATTACATGGAGTTGAATATTCTGAGCGTCTCACAAGCATCCTTAGTCCTGTTCGTAGATCGCCTGTGACTCCAACCCCAAACTCTTGTACCACAAGCCCAGCCTATGATCGCGGTGAGAGATCAACTGTACTTCTGGTATAAAATCGTTGTAAGCAATACAATTTTTTTTGTAATGTATCAGTTTGAGTTTCTTAAGGCATCACAATTCTCAGCCGTATATAATGCATTAGTAAAATGAAATCATGGTGATGGTACCGTTTCCACAGTACTACTGTTCATCTTATGAGAAATGCACAATCAAAATGTACAGTGTAGGTTCTTAATGGATGCATGTTACCCCACACATTATAAAACTAAGCATTATTTCTCCTTACACCTTCAACCTTATATATATTTTATGTTCCAGTCACCAGTTCCATGAACCATTTATGAATTATGACTTATCCAATCCAAATCGAATGTCTTCAACTCTTTCGAAGCTGGTTCTACACTCATCTATTCGTTGATTAAATTGCTACTGCTTGTCTCCGTCTTCTACAGCATTTAACGCATGTCATTTCTGAAATTATTGCGTTTTTATTTGCTGTTTCCCATTGACTTTTAATTGGTTTTGTACGAAAAGTCATGTATTTCTATATTATTTTCATTTTATTGCTGGGGAAAATACGTCAATAAATATCGATCTGTTATCTATACCTACATTAAATTCAGCCTTACAGACATTCTTACAACTTCGGTGTCTGCTTTTTATGTTTTATTTCTGCGGAGAACATAATTAATGATGAATTGCATATCATGGCTTTTGGCTATCTGGAGACAACTTTAACTTCCTTGATAATGCTGTTACGTCATAGTTGCAATATATTTTATAGTCTATTATACATAAAATCCAGTTAAAAGACCTTGAATACAATAATTGACTACTATTTGGAATTGACGACTTTGAATTAGCTGAATAAAACATCCCGCGTTCCATTTCCATCCAGCCTCAGCCAGCCGATATCTTGATGCCAATGCTTGCATAGCTGAACTCATCATGTCATGTCCATAGCCAATACTCTCATTTCTCAATGTAAAAAAGTAGAAATAGGTGGAAACGACCGCATCAGGAAAAAATGCCCCACTACAACGTACCTATACACTAAGATCCCCGTAGAGACGTCCCTAGGAAATAAGGTCGACAGTGCTTTTTGGTCGGTAGGAAAGCATATGAAATAAATGAAAACACTAATTTAATACTACTAGACCAATTTATTTTGTAGCAGTGATTATCGTTCACATGTAAAGGTTTATTTAATAGACTCCATTCCAAAATAAATACAGATAGTAGCACAGTTTTTAAGTACATATTTAATTATATAGTATTTGATACCTAAACTAGCAATCCACAACTTACAACCTTGAAGAAAATTAAAATGACTTAAGCTATGCAGGGAAAGGGGTTTGACTAACATATATTTTATTTTACAGGAAATAGTACAAATATATTGGGTTCATGAATGACAGCGGAATTGTTTAAGGCGATAGTAATTCATGCGAAAAAATTTCAAACGAAAAGATATTTAGACTAAGCGTAGACTAAATACCTTTCGAATAATTTTTTTTCGCGTAATTCACTTATAAAAATTCCTGATCCTACAAATAGTTTCGAAGAGTGTGAGAGCGGTAGTGGCCATTCGGGAAGTGCAATACTGTAAGTAAGTCTATGTTGTGGATAAGCGAGATTAGAGTATCACATTCAGGCGTATTAGCTTTAGCTTTTGGGATGAGTTAACGCTTCTTCTTTCGACCCCCTTTAGATGTGGAAGGTGATTCTGAGCTCTTGTCAACAACAACTTGGCCTTCCGTAATCTCCTCTCGGAGTGGAGATTCTTCAATAGTTTTCTGAGCTTGGATGTAAAACATGACGTCTCGGAGCTGCTCATTTAGTTCCTGAATTTCGGTATTCTTTTCAATTTTTAATGCATCCAAGTCTTTCTGCAACTTCGTTGTCATCTCACTCCACTTGACTTGATCTGCTTGGAGATGTCTGTTTAAGTCTTTTTCCTCTTTTAGCTCAGCAGCTACTTTTGTAAGCTTCTGGTTCACGGTAGTAAGCTAGGGAAAAAATAAATCATTTGGTAAAACATTGTTTCTTTTTTAATTATTAAAATAAAACATTAATTTGAATAAATACCTTTTTCTCGAAAGTATCACGTTGCTTAGTAGTTTCAGCAAGCTTACATTCTACAACCTGCTTTTTGTCTGCAGTTTCTGCTAGCTTCAACTGAACTTTCTCAAGTTCCTTATGAAAGTCTTTGGCCTGCTCTTCTAAACGTTCCTCAAAATAATGACGTTGAGAGTCAAGTTGAGTGGTCAGCATGTAGGTGAATTCCAGCTGGAGATTGTCAACTTTTTCATCATTATCTTCACAGTCGTCAGCGGGTCTTTGGCGACTCCCAACTTCAACTAGTTTCCCATCCTTGTTTTGGAGCAATCGGTGAACGAAATTATCACCGGCGTAATCCCAAACACGATTGTTATCAGGTTGGATAGCGTAGCAATGAGAAGTCTCACAAAAGTGCCTGAGATCACATAATTTCACAATTATTTAGTATTATGCCGTATTTATTGTGTGCTTATTTCTCATAAACGCATTACTTACTTGTAAGCATGTCCGTGAACATAGCGACCACATCCAATGTGTCCACAGATCAAGCAAATCCATAAAGATTCAGATGAGCCACACTCAAAGCAAACATTTTTCTCAACCATTTCTGGAGTCTGGACGTAACGGCAAACGGGACATCTGTCAAACGCAAATAACTCACGATAAATTTACAGTTCTTACATTCTCTAAACTAACAATAAATCAAAGGTAAAAAAAACCTCACCTAGAATCACTCCATTTGGAAAGACAGCCGGAATGAAATGTATGATTGCATAAAATCGTTAAAATTCCATCAACCGATTCATCCATTCGTTCCAGGCAAACAGGACATGTTGGTAGTTCAGTATGCCCTTCAAATAGGAAAACGGCAAATTATAATGAATCATCTATGATTGTCAGCTTGGTCGACATTAAAATTAACTAAATCAGGACAATATAACTTACCAAGCAAAGGCAATCCAACCCCCACATCATCCCTCATGGTCTCAACTCTTGAGACAAATGCCATTCTACATACTTCTTCTTCCAGTGAGTTGTACGGCTCCCCATTCATAGCCTTGTAAACTTCGGCAGCTGCACTCTAAACAATAAATAGAGGGGAGATTGTCAGTCCAATTTTAATTCTATCATATTTATTTTTAAAAGTGTTAATGTCAACTTACCTCTGAGTGACATTTTAATAAAGCCATATACTGATTTGGAGTGTTCTCTCGGATAATTTGAATATGATCCAAATCCTTCTGAAACGGTGCCACGAACTGAAGCAAGTCACGGCAAGAAAGATAGCACGGGATAGCAAGCATAACGAGCATGTCACTTGGTCCCGCTTTTGCTGCTCCCTTCCCCTCAACATCAAGATGGATACGTTCACTAAATCAATGGGAATTAGGAAAGTTAAGCAACTAATTTTACGGGCTATTTGATTTATTCAATATTTTAAATTTAAAAATGTCAAATAACCCACTTTTCCTTGTACAAATGTATTATTCCCTTCGTAATTTCCACAAATGAGTTTCCAGAGTAGAAGTTAATCTTTTTTGGAATATCAGGATCTGAGAGAAAATGAAAACAGAGATGAGAAACAACTTAAGCACTCCCAAATCGTAAATAGAGTTATCGATGAGAATTGTAACCTTACCATTGGTCTTGGCTGCTCCGAAGCCCTCATCAGTTGGCTTCTCAGAACCCTCTGCACTCATGGTGCTAGTAACCCAAAAGGTTTCAACAGTGTAATGGGCTGGAACTCGTAACCCCCTCGTTTGGCTGTTGTCACCTCGTCCAAACTTTAAATCTTCGCAGACTCCAGTTGAACTGGCGTCACGATACTTCTGACCTGAAAAGGTAGGCAAATAAAACACTATTAAAATAATAAATTAAACAAAATAACCTATTTCCTTCTAAGTAAATCTTTATTTCAGAGAAACTCATGCAGGAGGTCCAAAATTACAGATGAAATACTTTATTTCAAATAATAAAGACGTATTTCAAAGCGTCAACATCAAATTTAAGCTTTAAACATGATTACTTGCAGAAAGTCATCAATTGTCAAGTAAATGAGTAAAAAACCTGACAGGAAGTCTGTCAAATTGGGAATCAGAAGCTCGAATTTGGAGGCTTTGTTTTAGAACGAAATGTTTTAAATTGAAGCGGATAACGGCAATTTTAATTAGACACAAATTTTGACTAAATAAATGAATCTTTATCAATTTTTATTCAATAAAAATTCGGACCATCCGGACACCTGAAATTAAATTAGCTGAAGTTCGAAAAAAATAATGCAAATGAAACAAGCTTATTTTAAATACGTTGTACGTACTCAAAATAAGCGTATTTAAAATAACTTTATTTTGTCCAGTATTGATGATTATCTGTTAAAATATTAGTGGTCACAAATTAACTGTCCTACATAGATATTACATTAGGTTTACATTGATGATTGAAGAGACAAAGTAAGATTGACTCACTTCTAAACGTAATAGTAGGCACACTATGATGATCCGGCTCGTCGCACACCTCAAGTAAAATCACACAACAATTAACGTAAGGGGCCATAAGTTCTCAGCAGTTGGTGTTACTAAGCCCCAGCTGCACAACAGAAACCAACAAAAAAAAGTACCTCAACTCAATAACAAGCACAAGCTAGATAATCTAAGTATTGTAAAACGCCACCAAACGAAACTAATTAGCTATCACGAAAGAGAGAGAAACTAGACAAAGATAATGTTGGATCAATGGTCAAATGGGCACCTGGCCAAATACCTGAATTAAGTTAACTTGTTGGCTAACAAAAAATATTGCTGCAAGTCTCACTTTTAATAATAAAACAAACTAAAACCCTATACTTCACCGTCAGCTGAAAACTGACTGCAGACTAACTTGATTGACGATAATTGCAACATGTAAGTTGAAAGAAAATATACTATTCACTTATCATTTCAACTAGAATCACACTTGCCTTCAAATCATCTGACCATCCATCCAACAACCCAACTTGTAACTTCACTAGACAATAAAACAAGTTAAAACATAAAAGTAAACATGTTTTTACCTTTTAGTCAACTGCCAAAGCTAGACACTAGACTTTAAACGTATAGGAAACGTCAACGTTTTTAATTAGGGCCCAACAAATGACAAAATTGTTTATCGTCCGTAAGTCAGATGCCAGCTGATCAAATCAATGATGAACAAGATGATTGTCAATCACCAATCACTTTAAACTGTCAACAGTTAACCTTCAGTAGGTGGTAGGCAACCCTACACAATAACTAATGACTACTCCGTCCCTTTTATTGAATCTTCAGTGATCAACCAAAACAAATCCAATAAACGAAATTCACAGTTAAAATTGATGACCTCCCCTTGACAACTTGATCAAGGGAAGAAACAAGTGAGTAAATACGGAAATGTTTTGTGTAGCGTTGTGAAGAAACGAAAAAAGGACGCAATAGATAGATAACAGTAGAAAAGAGTAAGAGTTAAGAACATATATGTACACAATATATACAGTCTATGATGAATGAAATGAGTAGCCAGCTGTGATGCACAAGTCGTTATATGTCGTATGATACCGATGTACGTTCGTGTTCATCCTCTTGCTCTGCAGCAGAAGGTTCGCGTTGCATCTAGAGCTACACTAAGAATTGCGTTTCCTTGTTGCAATGCATCAGAAATGACGTAACAAAGGACCAAGTTTTGTGCAGCAGTGTATATTATTCTGCTCAAACCAGAACAATTAAGGGATTTGGATGCGTATAAATGATCTAATTGGAGAATCAGAATCCACAGTAATCAAGGAGATTTTTGGTATTAGAGAAAAGCTACGAGAGAAAAATTAAGAAAAAGATTAAACCTTAATAACATTCTCAGCGGCGTACAACATTTCAAACACAAATTCCCTTAGTAATTGGGGAGGCCATGGTGACATCAACAAAAAACTTTTGTTTCTAACCTGAACTATGAATCTTCTCATGTTTTTGACATTCTACATTAAGGTGTAAGCTGAGACAATTTTCTTGCAAAAATAAAATTACAATTAGGAGAAACTAATTGCTTGTTAGATCGTCTAGGGAGTTATATGATACCCTTTTTTTCAGGATGTATCATCATCATCAAAATATAAATATGGGGTAGGATATCATTGAGTCATTTGACCACGGAAGAGGAAATAACAAGCAATAGTCTCCCAAAGGGTTGACTAACAACTATCATAAATACAATATATATCCCTAGCGTGTCGTATTTAACTTCCCATATCTCCGTACTTCCGTCTCCTTTCATCTCATCTCGTTTTCCCTTGGTGTAAATACTACTTACTTTCATAAATAAGCTCCTGTAAAAGTATTAGGATATGAGGATGGAAAATGTTACATGATCATCATGATCCCATTTTACTAGGACGCTTTCTCCTCTACCCAAAGTTACTATGTACTTAGGCATCATCAACCTATTCATTTTCCTGTCATATAATGGCTTCCCTAGAACTAACTCCATCCAACGTTCTGAAAACAGAGGACTGGAATATTATTATGCTTTTCATTTCAACAACTTTCAACCATCATCATATACCAGAATCCAATCTAATCCAATTCACACATCCATGTACCAACTTTAGCCAAACGTGGTTAGGCGAGACCAGAAGAGACCACAGAAAATAAAACCCCCAAAGGAAGCCTCTCTCTCTCATTTATCCCCTTTCATCTTTTTTTCCCTCGAAGTAAATGATATTATCAAGTCGTTTTTTGAAAAAAAACGACACAGACTAACAAAAGGTAGAATTGTCTCTGACTACAAATAAAAAAGGTTAGGACTGCGACATTTTTAAAAAGGAGTGAAACGGAAATGCTCAACTACTCGTCCCATTACTGAGCATCAAAGACACCTTTTATTTTCCGCGAAATGGACACTCAGTCCAGAATGGAAAGAGTCCGAGCGGATGAAAGTGAGCCTAGAGAAAAAAGGTTTAGAGCGAAATGAGTAGACAACATTTTATAAGATTGTCAGGAGTAGCTTAGGCTTAAAGTAGGGATGAGAAGGTGCGGATTTTCTTTTTTTTTCTAGAATACAGTTGAATACACCATCATTCCCATTAATTGTGCGAAGATGTCACCAAAGTTTTGACACTGTTGTGTCATATACTTTCTATATATATCAGAAAAGATTTGGAAAGACAGGTAGTTTCCTTCATTTCAGTTGCCGGATTAAGAAAAACTCACATTTCCCCTTTCACAATTAGATAATTAAATAGACAGGTGTGGCGCTTTTGAAGCCGAGTTGAGTCCACTCTACTGACTTGACTTTCTGTTCTTTAGTCGTTTTCTCTACTCCACAGAAGACAGACGTGTCTATATTTTCCTGCTCAACTTGGTCCTCATCGATGTGGATGGGATGAAAGGAAGACAAAAAAGCGGACATTGAGACCTTGCACAAGTATAACGAAACGGGATAAAGCAACAGCCACAAGCCATAGTATATCTACTATATACCAATCCAAGTCAAAGCCAAGCAAATATACGCTTTCGGCTCCAATTCTCAGTCTCATTCCTCCGTGAGCAAGGAAATTGAGTGGATTGACGAAACCACAACGTTCTCTCTACAAAAGCACATGCTTCATGAAAAACAAATTCTCTCTGGTTTTTAAACCAAGTGATTTTATTTTCGCCCCAAGTGAAAGTTGGCGTTCCCATTTTCCATTCCTTTCTCTGAGAGAAGAAAGAGATTATTAATGAAAAACATTATATTTCTCTCTTTTGGTGAAAAGTCTTTTCAACAAGTCCGCTTCTAGGATCTTGAGGAAAATGAGAAGCTGAGCTGAAAAGAGATATTTAATTGTGCTAGTTATTTAGACTTTCTAAACTCTTCTTCTTTTGACTTTTCTCCTGAATTGAAACAAAAGTAAAAGTTTTTTTTACTCCGAAATACTTTTGGACTTGTGTGTAGACGGAAACTGAGCTACAAACTTCTCTTGAAAAACAAAGAGGAAGCAGGTTGGCGAGCATCATCAATTTTCCACCTGAAATGTAAGCCCATGTTTTTCCTATTTGTCTTTGTGTAAATGTAAACGTCTGTAAACGTTGGGAATTGGCATGGCGTGAGCAACATCATGCAATCCTATGTGTCCAGTTCAGATTAACAAGGGGAAAAGGAGAGAGAAAGAAACGCAATGAGTAGTTTACGAATCTTCCAACAATTTTGTACTTGTTGGTCTTTTTCATTTTGTCTTGTCTATTTCATTATTGAATGCTGCTCACGTAACTTTGAGGATAACAAGTGTGCGGTTAATAGTTAACAGCTCTCCTCTGAAAATGTATATAATAAGCTTTTCTTTTCCTCCATCAACATGACATATATCCTTTTTCTCTTTACTTCTCCTCATATGAGAATGTGAAAACATTCCTGGTGTAGAGAAGACTGCGTGAAAAGTAACGAAAAATATAGAGCCAGAGAGTCAAGCCAGACCACAAGCCAAACCACACACAACGTTGTTTCATAATGTGTGAAAAAAATAGGAGGAAGGAAGATGAGGACTTAGGAAAAGTTTCTATGTTGTATGTGTAAATTTTTCAATAGTCTTTATAGTCTTTATGCTCTTTGGGTTTCCTACAAAAGTCGGATGTCGGCTTATAGACAAATGTTCAAAAAGCGTGGATGTCGACAAAACATGCGAGGGACTGCAATATACATGAGATTATATTATGTTTCCTGTTAAGGATGAAAGAAATTGGACAACATTCATAATTTACTGTAATATTATATGATATTATTCTTCTCTCATTCTCATCTTTGTTTCCATTCTACTACAAAACAAATATTTCTCCGTTCTCCTTCCATTCTCCTTTGTTAAATATTCAAGAGCATTCTATATTAGTGTACACTTCTTTTTGAACAAATAAATTTGTCACTTGAAGATAAACAGAAAGAATTACTATGATAGTATTACAAAATCCACAGTCTCCCACAATTCATTTTGTTATTGGTGGTGCTTATTAATCACAATCACCCTCTGCGTTCATTACATCCTAGACATTTATTGATTAGATTGAGATAATCATAATCACTATAATCCAATCGAAGGGCAGACTCCCCTCTATTCCATCTGTGGCTTCAGCTCCTAATCTGATAATGATCTAATTGTGTTCTGACAAGAGTTAATAACCTTCCTTTTCTCGTCTTCCCCCACTTTTCTTTAAGCGAATTAGGGAGGTGGAGTTATAAATGAGAGAAGTTGTTATACACCCAAGCATTCTTTCCCACTAGCTTTCCCCTCTCATTATATTTACCATGTCGTCTAGCATCTGCTACACAAAATTTTATTACAAAGCAAGCAAGAGAAAGAACAAGAACAAGAGGTTTTGTTCTCGTCATCATCACAACACAAGAGTCACAACATCACGTCCACCACCAGATGCTATGCATGTAGAACAAACAGTGTGACAAACTTTTTTTTATTTTAAGTGACTTTCTCATCGCATTCCATCTCATTCCAACCAGGTGTTCGCATCACTTTGATAATAGAAGTAATAATAGAAAACAGGCAGTGTTTTATTGTCACGGAACAAGTATGCTTTGTCTCCATATGAATATATGTCTCGTTTCTCAGTTCCCCTGAAAGTTTTCTTGGTCTCCCGTTCTTGTGAAAGCGTTGGCGAGTAAAAGTAATAGGAGAGGTTTGAATCGTTGGAAAAGTTGGGACTATGAGGCTATGTGAGACATCATAAAAGAGATCAAAAGGAATGGGAAAAGAGGTGAACAATGAAAAGCACATTCCACTTGTTTGAAACAAGTGGAATGTATGCATGTAGCGCTACTTATTGAAGTATGTACTTTTCCTCGTCAATTGTTTTTCTTCCTGCTCCTCTTCTCACTCTTCCCATGTCCGTTGTGACTGTTGACGTGACGAAGAGGAGCGCTAGGGAAAAGGATGGGAAGAAGTACACGCGTCGTTTCTTTTTAAAAGCTTGTACCTATCTGTTTCCTCCTCAGTTTTTTCATAAGAAAGGTGGGCTTGCCTGGTTAACCTGGGAGCTTATCTTGTTAAGATTTGAAGATCTCCAATCCGCATAATCGTATCAGATATTCAATATTCGACTCCTCGACTGGAATATGCTTTTAACAAGTTGCCAAGTTAAACCACACACGCCACGCTAATTGTCTGCTTTTACAAATTGACTGGAGGCAATTCAAAAACAGGAAGGACATTCAATATTGTTCCTTCTCTTATCGTCATTTTAGGAGATAGGCAAAAAATGTTGAAAAAGACTAAAGAGTATATTGGTCACCAAACCAAACCGCACACCAAAGTGTGCAGGCTTCCCTCAACATAGAAATATTATAGAGTGATAGTTGATAGTAATATGTAGAGATTCAAGGTGCTTTTTACAAGCATCATTGAATTTTAGCATTAGTATATAGCATATATATGCATTGATGAACTTTAATACGTTAAAATATCAGGGTGGACGGGAAGGCGAGTGTGGAGAGAGAATGTGTTGTAGAAAATGGGATTTTTATGACTTCCTCAACTCACATTCTTTGTTGTCTTGTTATATTATTAGAGCACCACGACCACACACTATACTCCAGCTCCAATACTCAAAGCTTCATGTAAAGAATCAAGTGTTTTATAGCAGAATGCATAGCCACAACGTAGATATATTGGAGATATTGAATATTTCCTGGAGAGAGCGAGTAGCTAGTAAGCTTTTATGAATATAATATCATTTGTGTTGACATATATGGAGCACAAGCTTGAATAAATGGAGGTAGAAGAGACGACATCCACATTGCCTTGCGACTGTAGCGACTTGTTTCACTTTGTCAATGTTGATGAAAGATAATCTGAAGCACAAACACACACACAAGCACACAAGCACACAAATTGTTTCGGGTGAAAATCAATTATTTTGTAAGTATGAAGCCAGAGAGAGAGAGTGGCGACAAAGGGAGAAGCATTTTAGATTTTTATCGTCAATTTAACAATTCAGCATTCAACCAACAAAGGAGAGAGAGAGAGAATAGGAAGGAAAAAGGATACCCATGAACAAATATATGCACATGATAGAATTTGTTATTGTTGCATGATCATCATCACAATCATCTACATGATGACGAAATTTGAGAGCAAACATTACATCCCATCGGATCGTGGATCGGATCGCTAAACTAACCAAACTCAAGCCAACTGAAGAAAAACAAAGTCGACCAAAAGTTTGCCATATTGAATTTACCATTTCTAAACAAGGAAGAATGGGGAGGCTTTAACGAAAAGCTTGGGTGTTAGGCAATCCCCTTTTTTTACTAGTCTTCCTCCTTTTTTTTCTTTATGGGCTCTGTGTGGGAACCTGAATTTTGTGTTTTCTGGATTGATATAACTTACACAATTCGTTGGTCATGCCATTTTTTAACATCACCAAAAACGAGCTCATGCTGATCCTTATTTTAACCAGAGAACCTCATTCCTGATCTCCAACTGGGTAGTGAGAGAGAGAAGGAGATACTTAAATCAAGACTTTTCCAAGGATATATATATATAACCATGTAATATGTTCGTCTACTCATATTATTTATCCTAGTGACTAGCATCAATTTTCACTTGCTAAAAAAAAGAAAGTGCCAATATTGGAATGGTAAAGGAGTGGACAAAGTAATATAGTGTTGGTAAGTAGTGAGTGAAGGAGTAATAATAAATGACCATTCCATTCGATAAATATTTACGTGCAGATGGTGCTCATCTCATGGAGATGATGATGATCTCGATTGGATAGTCAATTTTGAGAGGGGAACCAAGAGGAAAGAAGAAGAAAGAGGTTATCATGAAAACAACATTTTTTTTCTACCTTAGCTACCACTACTACTTTCACCTCTTCCATTACCTATATTACCCGAAAGGAATACAAAATGTGAGTGGTATCCTCCTCCATAATCAAGAAAACAAGCAAATATTATGTAGGAAGGAAGCTCTCTTCACAAACCCATTTCCGTTTTTCTATCTCAAAAAATATTTTTCTTCTATTTCGCCTGCTTTTCGAGCAAGAGGAGTAGAGACTCATTCTCATAAAAACACACTTTTTCAACTCTTCTTCTTCCTCTCCTTCTTCTGCCCCAATATCAACGAAACTCGTTCCCATTTTTTCCGTTTGCATTTGAATTATTTTTTACTCCACTTCTGTCTGTCTACTATCGCAGTTTATATTGTATTGTGTTTGAGTGTTGAATGAGAGTGGAGAGAAAGCATGCACCAATTCTCCTTTTGTTTATGTGATGCTCTTGTGCAGCCAATGTTTTCCTTGAGGGGAAAAGTGTACTTTACTTTTGTTGTTTTGTATTTATTTCTCTCCGGCTATGTCACTTGATAATCCATAAAATCTTTTTCTTGTCTTCAACTCAAGACTCCTCTAAACTAATCCTTTTTAGAGAAAGCCATGTGTCCATGTCCACTGATGGAAAATCCATTCAATTTTTGGTTGTTACTTGGGTAATTCCATGTCTTTTTATTTCCTCCAGTCTTTTTTTCTCTGCTTGATTCCTCCATTACCTAAGTGGGTCAAATGATAGAAAACGTATATACCGGCAGACAAGAAAATAAGTATGTAATGTGTGTATGAAGAAAAAGAAAGGGAAGGGAAGCCAAAAAATGAAGAAGAACTGATGATGCAGATACATAAGTACATTCGTCCTTACAAGTCATTCCTTCTAGCTGACAAGCTAGGAAAAACCAAAATCATCAACATTCAACAACACGAGAAATTATGTACATATTTTTTATCATGCCATCAAACATCATATCAATCACCATATTTCCCAATGATAAAACCAAAAATATCTTGCTGGGTTTGGGGTTTGCTTTTATATATTACCTATCTTATATTAGATATATGAATATACATATTATAAATGTATAAACCACGCGTGCCGGAATGAGCCTGTTTTTTTTCTGGATAAAAAAAGGAAAGTAGCAACTCATGAAAAAGTAAATTGTGACTATCCACTTTAGCAGTTGAGCTAAGGAATGGAGGGTAAATGAAAGAAAAGCAAATGTATTTTCCCTGTTTACTTTCTATTTTCTACATGTCGAAGAGAAAATGAAGAGAAAGCAGATGCAAAAAGCAAAGCTTTTTTTCCTTAGTTACATTTTCAATAATATCAGAAAGTAGAAGGGGAGAAGAGAAGGCAATAGGAGTTTTGTAGTTGTAAAAGAAACTCAAGTCAAAGTATTTTTTTACACGAGAGAGATTGATTGATTCAAGACTACAACAGGAATAGATTCACAAGCATCAAATTTCATGAGCAGGATGATGATCATCGTCATATCACATAGGTTTATTGTTTGTTTGCTTGCACAAAGGATTTTCTTCAGCTTGTGTGTGTTTGTGGATAGATGTTTGTTTGTACATATTATAATGATGATCGTGACCTGGCCTGGTCCCAGCCTGATTGATAGTCTAATCTACTTTCTTTTACAAGAGTGGCTCTGGGTGCGCAATAGCAGTTAGGTATGAATAAAATTAGGAATAACATAGTAGAGACAGCTTCCAGATTGCTAAAACTATTTTAGGTATATAGTTTTATATGTCAAACAACAAAAAGCTCAGGAGTTTGCTGCTGGTTGTTTTCTTCTCAGAAGAAAGTAAGAACAAAGGTGTGTGTGGAACTGAACTGTTTAAAGTTTTTAAGTTAGGATTACAAAACAAGGGATAATAATATTGAGTTTTATAAGCTGGTAAAGAATGGAGAAAGAACTGAGAGAAGGAAGTAGTTTTTATAAATGGTGGCTTACTCCCTTTTCACTTTTTCACAATATTTCTTCTAACAACTTTCTCCGAAAAAAATAATGCTGACGTTGACAATCCTTGGATATACTTGGTACTACTTCCGTCTTTGGGGTAAAGGGAGACTCGTTAAGGAATCTGATCGTGCTACTGCTTTTATGCTCTTACTTTTAGGACTATGCGGAATATAGTGGAGACTCTGGATAATGCAACTTCTGTTCCCGTTCCTGTCCTTGTTTATCCATTATTTTGGCAATATTTTCATTTTATTGCGGAGCAAAATATACCTGGAAAGTATCGACTTGAAGCGACATGCATTTATAATTTATATCAAATATTTGATGAACTCCTCTTCTACTTACAACTTACTTCTCTACCCTTTTTCTGCTTACTACACTCTCGCAAAAACGATAAAGTCAAAAGACAAACTAAACCAAGGGAATAAGCTTATAAGACATGGGACTGAATGGAGAAAAAATAAATATATATAAATAACGTAGAAAGTGGCACGTTGCACAAAAAAGGGATTGAAACTTGACTAGTCTGTGACATTAACCTGTTCTGATGCAATCGGAAAGAAGGGGGAACAGCAGTATATAAATTGGTAACAACAAAAACCATACACCAGCCCAATTCCCTTTTCTCCAACGGGCTTACGTAATACCACCTTCAAATATCAGGTGGACGTCAATTGCTGAAATAAAAGTAGTTAATCGTGTTGCAATAACTTGGATTCATAAAAAAGATATACACTTACACAGTAAATAAAAATACGAACCATGAGGTTAATTTAACAAGGAAAGACAAGGACATGGCATTTCTATAAACAACAGTAGAGACAAAAACGTCATCCGTGAGGTTCGTCACCCTCCTTGTCAGAATTGCCATAAAATTGATTAAAAGTCAGTTCCACTCTCCACCCATCCAATAAAGAGAGCATAATATAGAAAATTACATAGATGCCATCACAATGTTTGCTTCAATTTCATACAGAAAATGAGTCGGTAGTGGCGGCGCCGACGAAGAAGAAACTTTTTTTTTTGTTAAAGAAAATAACAATCCTGTCACTTCGTCTTCTTTACCATGTTAATCATCTTCTTACTAATCCATATGGTAAACCGTTGGAGAGTTTGGTTGGGAGAAGTCAAAGCTCAAAATATAGAACAAAAGCTGACATGACATTGTGAAAGATTTGGAGTGGGAAGAAAACAAACATAAATGGAAAGTTGTTTGTCGGAATTATGAAATAGGTATATAAATAGCAAAGTTATTCTTCACTCTGTGTAGCCCTCCTTAAGAAGTAATAATATGCTCATTTTCTCCATTGAGGTTGATCAAATGACCCATTTTCTTCGACGTCCTACACTACTTTACTTCTAAATTATATAGGTAGCTACAGGCTTTGGGACGGCGCTAGCTAAACAGCTCCAAACTTGGAGTGTGGTAGGAGAGTATACCAAAGCATGTTCTCAAAACATCCACTTTCTTGGTTGAGAAATCAATAGAAATGTAATTAGAAGAGGGAAGTAGTAGCTCAGCTCCAATTTTCAATTTTCCTTCGAATTGCGAATGAAGATAAATAATATGAAAGAAAAAATACCATCCGAGAGTCATTCTCTCCATTGGAGAAAAGGAAGGTTTAGTTTGGATATAACAACTTATTTTCATGCTGTTTTCTACAGCATCATCATCATCATTATCAATTCAATCCAAAGGAAAAACAAACTTTCTTTTCTCTTTTGCACCCATTTCATTGCTCTACCATCAAATCAAGAAACTTGTGTTTTCTGTCTTGACTTTTAATTCCGAAAGTAAACACTTAGCTAAACGGAAAAAAACAAGTTATTTGGGTAATTTTTTCGAATCATTTCATTTTCTCAATACGTCTCATTATATGCATAGACATAATATGTTATGGAAATGACTCCGTTTCTCATTCTTTTTGGTTGAGTATAGAATGTATATGGTGGTGGTAGTGGTGGTTATGTGTATGCGGTAGAAGGATCAAGAGGAAAGGATGAACTTGTCTAAAAATGTAGATGATAGGGCTTTAGAGTATTAGTAGAAATTTATTTTGCATAGGAAAATGTTTGCATTGCCGTGTGCATATTCAAGGATTGTAGAGAGATACGACGTTTACACGAAGGAGTTGGAGTGGAGTTTTGTGTTGTGGTTTGGTGTGGCATAAGCATTCCAGAGGAATATCTGACATTTTTGTAGTTATGGCAAAAACGAGAAAAATATGTTGAATAATGGGAAAAGAGGAAATTGCATGCATAAAACATCATTCCTCTTCGTCTTCTTCAGCTTTCTGGTTAAGAATGTAGACAAACACAAATACACACACAAACATTACTATTGCATCCTCCTCCTACCGATACCGTTTGGCAAAGAGCAAGAGTAACCAGAGGCAAAAATACTAGTTTAGAATGAAAAAGTGGAGAGAGTATTAGTGACTTTTAGTCAAGTCAGTGCTTATCTAGAAATGATACTCTTTCGTCTTCGCCGCATTACATATATATAATATTCTAGGTGGATGTATATATAAACTTCACTTCCTTCCTTTATCCATTCCATATCTTTTTTTGTTTTTGGAGGAAAAGTAAGCAAATGAAATGAATGCATAATAACATCACATCATATCATGATGTTATGGAGTAAGTAAGTACCTTGTAATCTCTCTCTTTCCCACTCTTTCTAACTGTTTTCCTCCTCTCTTTGCTTCCGTTTGGAAAAAGGGAAGAGGAAATCAACAAAAAGGAGAAAGGGTTTTTAATACGAATGCAGAAGAGATGAGATGAGGAGAGTGCACTTAACACTTTACATCTTATATCACGTCACACCATGATAAGTACACATACGAACAATCTTCAATCTACTTAAGAATATATCACGGGCCTTTGAAGGAAAAGGGGGTTTTCACAAGAGGAAATACTTATCTGTCTTCCTTTCCCCCATGCAAATGCGATAGAATAATATGCAAAAGAGGAAACGTTCATGGGGATGATGGAGAATATAAATTGTATGATTTTTTTTGAGTGTGAGTACTTAGCCATCTTAGTATATATAATGTTGTTGAGATTAATAAGGATAAAAGAATAAGAAAAGGGGATGCATATGAGCTCTATAAATTCTTTAAGTTATCCTGTACATCTTCAAAAGCATCTATTGCTTTTAGTAAAAGCCCACCAAACATTTTCTTTGTAGGATGAGGATCTCTCTTCTTTCAACTTTGTTCTTTGTGGTTTGCAACTCATTGTTATGACTTCCGGTTTCCCTCTTGGCTCTTGCTTATGTGGATCATGTTATATTCCATGTCGCAAATTCCATTAACTGTTATCCACTTATGGAATAATGTTTTTTGTAGGAAGAAAAGGTTATTAAACAAGCAAGCTTTAGCCTAGCATCCATTGAAACTAGAAAAGAGCAAGTACCTGCCGATAAAACTTTTTCAATGTGATAAATGCTCCTTTTATGACTAAACTTGTTTTAAAAGAGGATGAAAATAGAACACAAATTTTTTTTTTCTGTAAGTCTTGCCAAACCTTGGTATCCGGAAGGGAGTTCACTTTTTCTTGCAAAAATTTTTCCCTTGATATTTTTTTGCAAATCTCTCGAATTGTTTTTGGAGCTGGTCATTCAACACGTTCTTTTGTGATTTATTGAAAAAAGTTTTGTTGGGGAATTTGGAACATTATTTCTTCCGGCAATAAAATGCTGCTGCATCACGACTCATGATGACAAGATTTAGGAAAAAGTTTCCATTTCTTGGCCCATTTTCCCACCAAAAGTAGAAGTGGATTTAAATGAAATACTTTAAGTTTTCAAAAGGAAAAAAAATCACGTCAATGTTTCTGACATTTGACATGTTTCCCAATAAATTCCAGACTTTTTTCCCCTCAAGTACTATTGATTTCTGATGTTGTGTCTAAAATCCCTTTGCATTCCAAGTTTTTTTGTAAATGTGTAGTGACATGCTACAGAAATATTTGGAATGTCTTTAAAACCAGACTAGGTAAAAACTATAACCGAAATATTGTCGGCGACAATAACTTGTCGACAAAGTGGTATTTACCGTGTGTCAAAGCGAGTCACAACATAATTTTCAAACGATTTCTAAATGCAAAAATGAAATATCATTAAGTAGCTACAAAAGCACGTCTTTAACTATGAATTCCTAAAATTCATATAAAAAATTCACATGCAGGCTTCTTAGCCCAAAATATCGCTCCTATATATCTCCGTTTTCTCTTCGTTCGAAGTTTTTACCACACTATAGCGCTTCGTAGACACACAGTTTTTGTACCAGCTAGTAATACATCTTATTTCAGACACTGATTTGCATTTTGGTGCTAGTAAGTACATTAAATATGGACCGGATTGTCAAGGATTCGAGGTTTATGTAAATATTTGTTAGTTTAGATGGGTTTTGAATTATATAAAACGTACATAAAAAAGTGGTTAACTGCTGAGACGAAAAAAGATTGAATTCTCTTTTTCCTAGAGAAGTATGATTGCTTTTTGGTTAAGGTTTATTACCTATTTGCTCCGCATTTGTACTCGAGTAAGCAATACCATCAGTATGCTGATGAGAAGACGACAGAAAGATGACTATCTTCTGAGATGAGTCGTTCGAGGATCACCCAGATAAACATGGTAGCAATTCGCTCGATTGTACTCTTCAATTCTGACGACGACGGTTGGAGTGGCCACCTTTGGTTTGCTACCCCAAAACTGGCTACGTGCGTGTTAAAGACTTTCCTAGAATCTTTTTCTATCCTCCTCCTTGTCAGCATGTCAACAACTCAAGACACAAAATGGAGTGTAATTTTAGTGGATTTGAAAGCATATATATAAGAATTCTTAGGCATCCTAAAATCAACACCGTATTTGCAACTTTTTTTCTTGGCTTCTTCGCAATACATTCATAGTAATTGAGCATAACTAACATGAAATCTGGCACTATTAAAGATTAAGATCATTTTACCTCGTAGCTCTCCAAATGAAAATTGAGAGTTGTTATTCTACGCCTTTGACAAAACGTCAGTCAGATTAAAATGCTAATGAGCAGGTGAAAGGAAATGGAAAGATTTTCCAAGCACTTTCATTCACACATTTTCAGCGTTTCTTGTAATGTACTCAGACTGTTGCATGTTGCTTCTATTTTCCCTGTATACATAATCCCCGAAACGAGTTTCCTAGGTGGAGATGAAGATGTAGGATTGGAATGCATGAGCCATATTTTTATGTACTTCAAGTACTAAATTCCTGCTTTCATGAAAACTCTCAATTTTATAGTGGCAGCTGCAGCTGGCCATTACGAAACCCCAAAATACATAAGTAAAAACCAATGCCATTCCTCATTCTGTTTTATTATTTTGCCATAAATAAGATTTTATCTTTTGGTCTCTACAAAAAAACAAGAACAGAGAGAGAGAGTGAAGGAGAAGGAGTGACTAACTCAAAGGGTTTAGGCAGGTGGAGGTGGAAACTGGAATGGGAAAGGAAGGGAAAAAAAATTCTTATCCTTTTGGCTTTTTTAGATTCACAAGCAAGAACCAGAACACCCACATTTGTTTTTTGGCAATGGAAATAGAAAACTTTTGGCTAATCACTGTTTTAAGACAAGAAAGATACATTTTTGGAATTGGAAAAGTGGATGTTGGATGTGTATATGAGTTATGGCGTTTAAAAACCGCATCGTCATCATCATCATAGTCCGGATTTATGTAAAGACCCAGTAGTAGAATTGCACAGCATAGGCCAAGCAATCGAAGCGACGCCACCGCCATGTACATATATCCGCATCAGCAATCCCAAATGCATAGAGACAGTGTCTTTGTTGCTTTTAATGAATGGGTGTGATGCATGCTGTGCTTTGAAAGTATACCGGAAATAGCTGAGGAGATGAGCTGAGCACCCAATTAACCTTTTTTCCGGTGAAAGTCAGCCTTTCACATAAAAACCCATGATGAGAGAAGGAGAGAGTATGAGCAGAGCACCCATTTTCCTCTTCTGACTGATGATACGTAAAATGAATTATGATGACTTGACTGCCTTGTTGAGCCTCAATTGGGAGTAACTAATTCAATAATGGATTTGATAAAATGAGTCGGAAAATAGTGGTAGAAGAAAAAAGTAGACTTCTGGAGCCCTTTTTGGTCACATACACAAACATGTAGAACTGTGGTAGGAGCCCTAGTACAGAATGCCATGCCATGATGTTATTGGATCCACGGTGTATTTATTTAATAAGTAATATATGGTGATTGTGATATGCCTCCTTGTTTTTTTTTGTCATGTAGACTTTGGTGTCAGGGATATTAGTTGGACGTGCAAGTGCGGGAGATCTCGGCAACTCGGACATTTCGGGAAAAAGGAAGGCTAAAGCTGAAACAGCAGTGCGGAGAAAAAACAGGAGAGCACTGACTGACTGACTGGCTCTCTCTCTTTAGTGTGGAGTGCCAAGTGTAGGAACACAGGGCATACAAGTATAAACCAAGCATACATTTACATAATATATATACATATATCTCTCCTCTCTCATTCATTTAGAGCAAAGGAAATGCTCCACAACAGAACAGAGCGGAGCTAGAGCAGGAGTTGGTAGCATCAACAGCAGTGGTCTGGTTTTATGGAACAGCAGCTTTGTGTTTAATAAAAATGAATATTTTTTTTACCAACTCTCTGCTACATTACATAGTCACACTTTGCGCCATCGAGAAACAGCAAATTTTTATCTAGTTGTATTGACTCCATCCTTATCTTTTAACTGAGTTCCTCTCAAAAGAAAGTGGAAGAAAGTTAGGACATAGTAGAGACAAGTAAAATGTATTGCTTTGCTGATATCCTGCTACCACTGCTGGGTCAACAGCACCTATTTCACTTAAGATTGTCTGGTAAACTCTACTCGTGATTTGAGAACTAAGACAATTTTCATTACTTTCCCTTAAACCTTAACTTGAGTTCCTTTCCCTAATTTTGAGGATACGATTTTACAGAGTTTGGTGTAAGGATATGATGAGCCCTTTTTGTGTGTGTGCAGTTGACAGAGGCACCGGAGGAAAGTTGTGATTATGGGAACTGGTTTGGGTGCACTAGGCCTGTTTCTTGGAGGCTGGATCCTTTTCCCTGGACTCTTTTTCGCACAGCTCCACTTCTTGTCGAGCACGAGTCGTGGGAAACGACTCAAGAAGCAGTATGATCTCTCGGAGAAAGACTGTAGTGACATTGCTAACAAGTAAGTACTGCTAATTAGTTGTGCATATCGTTTATTATGATACTAAAAGGTGAAAACGCGGTGCTTAATGTTTTTTTGCAGACTCGTTTCTGCTTTTCAAGCGGTGCTAGCGACGACGACGGGAGTAATTGTGTGCAGCAGTTGTTACAATGACGTGCTCCACTGCTCACACCCAATCACGCTTATCTATGCGTGGTTTGGACTGCCGTACTTCTTCTATGACACCATTTCCATGTTCTACGTCTCCACCATTACTGACCTGAAGCCGAAAGAGTCATACTGGAAAAAGTTTTTTCGGTTTGTGGTCAAGTCGCCCGTTATCGTTGGGCATCACATTGTTTTGGCCCCCGTTGGTTTCACGCTTCTTGTGGTAAACTTTATTTTAAATGCTACTCTTACTTAATATTCCAAATATTACTTATTTCACAAACATCAACTTTCTCTCTAACTTATATCTATAGTTCTTTCGAGATGGTGTCAAAAATGGTGACTTTTTCATGGGAACAGTGTACCTCATGGAAGCAAGCACACCTTTCGTCTGCTTGCGATTCATCCTCAGCAAATTTCGGGTACGCAAAACATATTCCATTAGAACACATTTTCAACACAAGTTTTGTATATAAGTTGTAGTAAAAAGTTGAAAGTATCCCTTTGGGCTTTCTCCAGATGAAGTCGTCGACATGGTACGCTGTCAATGGACTACTGATGCTCGTACTATTTCCAGTATTCCGAATAGTAAGCCTGTTCTATGCCGCCTACCTATATGGCCAACAACAGCTTGTGAGCACGTTTGATGTAAGTACATTTTCCCATTCTTTAGAAAAAATCATTCCCATTTATTTTAATTCTCTTAATTCTCTCCAATTGATTCAATTTCCTTCTTTTCAGGCCTTGTATGAGATGCCTTTTGGATGGAAAATTGCCTTTTTCCTGGCAGTCGCCCCGCAAATCTACTGGTACTTTCTCATGTGGCGAGGTTTGTTCCGCATGATAACCAAAGGGAGAGGGCCGGCTGACAACTCCAAAAAGTTTGATGACGATAACACCAGCACGAGCCCTGCTCCCCAACCTCCCACAACCTTAACAACCAGAATCAACGGGGCTAAAGAGTTTGCTCATTGATGCTCAGTTAACGTCATAAAACCAGAGAATAAAGGAAACAAAGATCTTGTTCTTCAACAAACACTTCTCTTGTAAAAAAACAAACTACATACCTATGTACATACATACGTACCTCTCTCATCATGGCTGGGTCTGTGACAAGGATAAAAAGAAAAATGAAATGATAGATAGGTGTATCAATTTATCAAATTCATTACCCTTAACAAGTATAACATACTTATACTTACTTACTTCTGTTAGCTAAGTGACATGGTAGGGCAGAGAGAGAGAAACAAATAGGTACTTATTAGTTAGTACTTAACTAAAAAAAATTCTTTTCAAACTGCTCAATTCTATCCTTTCTCTTCCTCTCTTTCCCATCTTCCATCATCATCAAATCATATTCAAATACCAACCAAAAAAATAAATAAAACAAGCACTGATTAAAAAAATCATGAAATGACGAATAACAAGTGTGAAGACTACAATTTATCGTAGAGATGGTAGGGATGTACTTAGGAAGAATTCATTAAGAGTGTTAAATAGACGTGTAGTTTAAACATGAATGACAATTTGAGTAGGTCCTTAGTCCATATTATTTTCTTGGCAGAATTTGAAGTAGAGGGTAAAAAAACAACAACTTAAAATAGCTAGTCAATTACAACTAATACGTAATATATATATATATATTAAATACCCCGTTTCATATAACCGACAGACAGGCAGAGAACCTAATGATCATCAATTTACTTAAATCTACTACTCAATTTTCCGCTTCCAAACCAAAATATGTAATCAATCGCAGCATCGCTATATAAATATATCTCGCGTCCTTATTAAGACAAGACACCATAATAACTATAGATTTAGAGTGAGGACATAGTCAATAGAAAATAATCGGTAGTATGATTTTTGTGCCACAAGTTGTAAACTAAAAAGTAATCATGTATTATTATTGTTATATTCAATTCAATCAAAAAATGAATCACACTTATCAAAATCAAATCAAAAACAGCATTTTACTGACGTCCGGAATAAAAAAGAGAGACACATACTAAAAAAAAAGCGTAGTGAGTCAGTTGTACAATCTTGCAGTTAGTTAGTTATATAATTAGTTGAATTTAAATACTATTGAGATGCAGTGCATCTTATTTGCATGTAAATATTTTGTGTGTGTGTGTGTATATATGTACTTAATTTTTTGTGTCTTTTAAATATCATGTGTATATATTATAATTATGCAATCACTATCACAGCCCAGTATGTTTAGTTCAGATATTGAAGAAAGGTTTGGCATTCGATGAAGAGAATATAATATATAATTATGCATCTTAAATACGAATGAGATATATTTTGTGATGATGATAATCATGTTTGATTGACCAATAATGAAAAACAATTTTACCCTATTAATTACGCGCATGATCCTTCAAAAACTTTAAAGCTAAAGTACGAAAAATATTATTCAAAAAAACGAGTTTTGATTATTTGTTAGTTTAATTAACACCAAAATGAAGAAAAAAACATTGTTGAATAAAAAAAATGCACCAAGGCAAGGATGCAAATCATGATGAAACGTAATACGTATTAAAAAATCTCTTATATTGTATATCAAACCTCCTCTCTGTACCTGCCCTAACTTATGCACGGAAATAAAGACACCCAAAATTTAACTGTTTTTAATTGTAATTATATCTCTTCATAAAAACAATTATTCACTAGGCCACCTTCATTCATGCACAACAAATGCAAAATAAATGGAGAATTAACTACATGGATTTGGGAGTGTGACACCCTACAGCGCACACCCGTATAACATTGAAAGTGTGTGTGCTGAAGGGTATGTGAAAGTCAAACGTCATACTTGCAACTTGAACTGCATTGCATAATACTGTATTGCCGTACGTATCGCTTAGCAGACGAATGCGAGTTGGATGCAGTGATTTGCGTGTATTTCAACGCGTATTTCTGATCGGCCTACACACAACCACAGCTGTATTGCTGCTGATAATATTATAATGGAATAAAACTGCTCATGTTTACTTTTGACACGTCGCCCGTATTCTCCCCAAATTATGGAATTGAGCCGTGTAGTTTGTTAAATCATAAATGTAGTGATTTAGTTGGAACTCTAGTGTCTGCAAGTGTTCATAATAAAAGACTTGCCAAGTTATTATTGTAACTTGCAAATATTTTATTCAGGAGGTGTCGCCGTGTAGGGCAACATCTGCACCTGGTTAAACGTAAGTATAAAATTGAAAATTAGTAATTTAGGGCAATCTCTTCTTGTAAAGTTTAAAGTTGTATAGTAGTGTCTTAATAACTGCACAGCCTACCGATTTGACAACAAAATTAACTAAATATTAGCCGGCAATTGCAAAACGTCAGTGGCTTAATAATCTACTGTTTGCTGGTTAGTAGGAGGTAGTTGGTAGTCACAGTTCAAACCAAGTTTTCGTGTTAGTTCAAGGCAAATTTTGTATAAGAAACAGCTGTGATGCTATTGGTTATTAGATTGCATTAAGTTTGACATTTATTACTATTCCTGTTTATATTTTCTTCCAGATAACTTTTGAAGACTGTAGTTTCAAGTGAAATAAAAAAAAGTACTCAACATGATGGAAGATCACCAGGTACAGTAGCAAAAGTTATATAGCATTTAAATGTCAAAAGAAAAAAGTGAAACAAGTTAATATTATTTGTATGCGTCATTCTCAGGCGTTGCTGATGAATACGGATGATGATGAAGGCTTAGGATTCGGGGAAGAAGGTCCGGATGCCAAGGATCGTTTGAGGTAAGCTAACGCATAATTAAACTACGCTGATGATCTATTATAATAATTCACAATGATGTTTACAACTATTATATTTTTATAATAAAAATAATTATTGTTTCTAGGCACCCGATAGTTGCCTTCTTCCACGTGTTCTTTAGAGCCGCTGCTATAATTGTGTACATGTTGTGTGGCTGGACAGGGGCAGGGTTTGTCCCAAGCTTTGTCACCGTTGTTATCCTCCTCTCATTGGACTTTTGGACTGTTAAAAACATAACTGGTATGTAGAACTTGGAATTG
>JAANSM010000042.1:0-67944 GCA_036850725.1 Orchesella villosa | reverse complement strand
TTATGTGTAGTTTTATGCATGGACCACATTTTAGTCGCGAATGGTAATTTATATAAACTAAGCTGGACCAGTCGTTTGTGGAGGTTTTTCACAATTTTGACAAATTCGAGGTTCATGGGTTACATGCATTGAAGTGTCGTTACTTGTTCCCTGGCTTCTACAAAGGTTTCTCAATTCAATTCGACTTACTTTGATGGTCTATAACAAGAGCTTAAATCTTCAAATCACGTTGTCCATAAAATATGAATGATTGTAAATCAAACCCAACTCCAAAAACTATTATATCAGCGTATATGTGTAAACACTAGGCATATACATAGCGTACAAACCAAACAAATAAGATAAGCAACAAACAAACATTTTCGGGTATGGATTGTAATTGTGTATACACAATTACAATCCATACCCGTATACCTAGGAATGTTGTTTGGTGAACCATGTATCATCAATATCAGTTCTGAATTTATCTTTCTTTACTTATGTCCCAGGTTTCCTGCCTGGAGACGTGATAAAATTCATAGCATGTAGCATGCGTAACATTTGAGCATTATTCATTGGTACTCTGTGTATAATTTGTCATTTAATGACAATGACACTTTCCATTCGATATGATAAGAAAATAACGTGGAGTTACTGAAACGATTTCATATTGATGAATGAATAGTATTGTATGAGCTTTTGTATGTTCTAGTTCATTCACTCTTTCACTTATCTTCTGCTCTGCTCTGCAATTTAATTGCAAGAATAAATGCAGTTTCCGATCATATGCATTTAGGCAATACTGGGTTGGATCATGATTCATGAATAATATATGTGGTTTTAGTGGTTAAACTTTGCCTTATTCCAAGTGGTAATAAGGAAATCAAATTATCAGGCTTTTATGAACACTATTTTAGCTTCTTGATTGAGCCTCTAGACCAGTCTCGTTCTCAAGTCGTACTTTACCTACATACATTGTATATTCAAAATGTTACAGTAACAATTTAAATACTTAAGATCATAAAACAATACTTTGAATTTAAACTAACCCAGGCATATCTGTTTTTAATGCAGATTCTTCCTTGAACTTCCAATTTAGCTCGTTCAGGTGCAGGTGTACTGACAATGTCACCAATACAATCACAATTGAAAGTGAAAAACGGATTCAATTCGTATTCCTATGTCAGCGGATTTGTGCAGATATCGTAGACTTCTTACCAGATATTGATCCACTTCACACCAATTTAAACTTCCTATATTTCCATATTTTTTTGTAATGGAACAAACTGGCACTTTCGCCTTCAATATTTTTAATTTTAAAAGATATGACAATTCCTTAGCACATAAGGGTGCCAAGTGCCAATGCAGTCTTTAAAAGCAACCAACAACCCCTTACTACCTATTACAATATGTAATCTGCCTGTACATGTACTGCTTTCTCATTTTTTTTCGTATCTGGGATCATGCAAACAAATACTGTAAACAGGGTGAGGTTCCTTGAAACTGAAAGGCTGTAGGCAGTTATTGCCTTGTGCTGTATTCCTTAAAAGGAAATCTTTCCCAATATTAAATCAACTACAAAATAGAGGTAATGCATATAAGTGTCCAACATATAGGTATATGTGTACCCCTACAACTCCCACTCACCAAAAAGTCTCAGCTCAGTCACATTCGTGATGATGATGAGAGTGTGCATTTTATTGCTCATATTACGCACAGGAAATGAGTACGTAATGGTTATACAGATAGACAGATTCCATCACAATCATAAAAAATGTGTGTGTGTTAATTAAACACATGTAAAAGTAAATCATTATACAATAAAAGCAAACATAATAGGGGTATTACAAAACAGTTTACCTTTATCCAGATCTTGGAAGCAGCAAAGCAACACAGATTTTTTTCACAATGAGAAAGACTTCTTAGCAGTCTTCCTTCTCTATTCGATTCGTACTATTCCAATCCCAATTCTTTTTCTGTACTTGCCTAGGTAGGTGGATGATCAATATTGATAAATCGTGCAAAGAGTGTGCACTGAATATATGTAAACTCTGCGTTCACTTAATATAATACAAAATGGCTATAATTCGTTAGAGTTGGAAGCAATACAGACAGGCACAGAAGACCAAGCAACAACTAGACATTATAGGTCAACCTACTTGTGAGATGTGATCATTAGAGATCGTCTCCATAAAACACTCTCTTGTTGCTTTTTCGTATAAAGATCCTGCCAATAGCGAAAACCAACTTCTTGCGTGAATCAGTCATTCAGTCAGTCAAGGTGACTTGGCTGGCTACTGCTACAAGCCAAATACATTACATCCACATCATAAGACAGATCATTGCAAATCCAAATCCCAAATTCCCTGAAGAAAGAACATCTACTGAGGTTGTGGTTGTAGTCTTTGTAATGCAAACTAATAATGTGTATGGTACATAAAAACTTGCGTTTGCAAGTGTGTAAGTATTAAGGCATCATGCATGCAAAAGCATGGTACACACGCAACAGAATTTTCGGAACACCATATCGCGTCGCTGCGTAAAGTTTATTTACTGTACTGTACTATTGACTATGATATTCCTTGCAATGTTATCTAATTTTCATCTTCTTTTTCTCTCACTGCTGCAAAGATTTCTTCAACAGATTGGCACTGCCATGCCATAAAAGACTCCAACACAAACACAACTGGCTTAAAACTTGATGTACAAGTACATCTATGATAATAAAGATCATTGCACTTACCAATTAAATTTTGAATTTGGAAAGCATCAGTAACAGTTAACATGCTACAATATCAAATGCATCACTTTTAGGAAAGACTAGAGCATTAAAATGAGATTGAAATGAAGTAAATATGTACTTATTCATCCAGTTCCACATCATTTCTAATAATAATGTTGAACGTGTCAAGTGTCAACCTAGCCATGAATCAGGTTCCAAAAAAAGTTTATACTTTGTTCGTATTAAAACCTGGTTTCTTTTACCAATCTTAGCACTATTAACTATAAAAGATGTGATAATGTGTGTGTATGTAATGAATGACAAATTGGAATGGAAGTGTATGGTTGGAAATGAGAATCAGACTGGGGAAATGGAAGACATTTTCTTCGTGAGAAAGATGTACGTGGTTCAATGTAATACTTTCATAAATATCTTATAAGTAATTACCAGGGATCATCGATTGCAGATTACTTTTATTTGTCCCAGCAGAGTCATTTTCATTTTTATGAATCTTCCCATCTAGATTCCAATACAATTTGAAGTTTGGATTAATATAGAAAATGCTAAAAACTGACATTCTCCAACTTGACCGTTCTACTGTCTGGTCAGACCAAACGTTCCCAACTTCCTCAGGAAGTTTGCACGCACTCGCCTTCTAGTACAGGTGAAAAATCTCCAGTCCAACTCCATACAATTATTTCCTTGTAAATCTATGATCAACTCCAGTACAATCGTCTCATCATTTCCATTCCAACAGTATAACACGAACAAGCACGTCGTGTCTTTGTATATGAAATAGGTATTCTACAAAAATTCATGCTACCTACTCTTACTTAAAACAATAGTGGAAGCGTCTGACAAAAAAAACAAATGAATCAGTCAGAGTAGTTCTACATACATTCCATGATTAGAACTCTAGAGAAAAGCTTGGCTATCAAATCAACCATCATAACCGTACTTAATGCTGCCAATTGATACTGCAGTTGTTCCTCCAATTTTCAACCCCTAATGATTTTGCATGCGTGTTCCACAGTCATCATCATTGAAGTTGTTTGCTGCAGAACAATAATGCTCATTCCAGCCTGCGCCTCCGCATAACTATCAGGGCATTTTGCATGAGAAGAAGAGCACGAGACCATGTACTTTATATACTCTGTATACACTAGGTTCGTGTTACAGTCAATGAGTCAAGTTAAAACCTTGCATTCCTGCATTTAGCGAACAATTTTCAAGGTTGAAGGGTGAAGGTGAGAGTTATCAAAAAGTAAATATAGTCTGCATAGTCTCAATTCGTCTGCAAAAAGAGTAAGTACTTATGACTTACAACAACAGGGATTATTCATCCATAATGTATATTCCATTCTCCTCGTTTCATACATAAAACCATTTTTGCACAAGAGGAAACATTTATTTATCTTTTTATGTATCCAATTCCGCTCTCTAATATAACTAGTAAGTATGAACGTGGACTATGGAATTGCACTTCGTATTGTGATCTACTTTTTATGCATGAATTCCTATATACACAAAATACGTATATCTATGCAAAATCCTGTCGATTAAAAGTATATTTTCATTTTCTCTTTTTATTACCTTTAGTATATATATGTCTAGTCAAGAATCAAATGATGCTCTTTAGTTTTTGTCGATTTATACTTACTTCTGTTATATGTATGAAAATTGGAATCATTATCATTCATTAGTATCTGCACCATTTTGCAGTTTTGCACCTTGTCGGTATCAATGACGCAAGGGTTATTTTCATCGTTTCATCCTTCAGGGTATGTATATACGGCACGAAATACGAAAGGGTAATATAACAATCATTTTGGTCAAACCTTGATACGTACCTTATGAGGATATAAGGATAACCATATGGTGTATGGACAGGGGATATGTATAAACAGTATAAATAGTACATGTTTACATACACGTCAGGATCTGCTGTGCAATGCGATGCTTTTCACAATACCTAAAGCTGATCAGATCGTTCCATATATCACATCATTCAAGTGCATTTACAATTTACAACTACAACTACAACCACCAACAGACAACAAAAAGATGATTGTTCTCGTGCTCGCTAAATCCTTATCTGTATCAGTTAAATCAACTCCCTCGAACATTAGAACTTACGTGATTTTACAGTTTTGGTGATTAATTCGTTAAATTCTAGTGATTTATTCTGCCCAGCTTGAAATTTGACTCAAGACACAAGAGATGAGAGACGAGATGAGAAATACTAAATTTGAAACTTTTCACTTCAATTATGGCTGTCTTTGATGCTGAACTAGTGCTCAATTTCCGTAAACTTTTGTTTGGAAAACAAATGCAATAAAAGTGCTTGTAATAATAATTGATAATCTTGATTGATTTTTAATTGTATACGGCTAGGCTACGGTGTACGGCAAAAACAGAAACAGAAAGTACTCATTTCACTTGTCCATTAATTCAACAAAGAAGAAAATACAATCAACAATTAGAATCAAACCCGAATTGCCTACGATTGGTTTGGTATTCAAGAGAGTTCGATGCATAGAATAATGTCAAGCACAAGCTCTGAAAGCAGCGATGAACGAAGTGAAGATTCTTCGGATGAGTTTTATGATGCTGAAGAGCCGAATACAGGAACACTGCTAAGATTTTCTAGAAAAGTCCTCGAGAAGCAGGAGGACAGGCCTGATTTATCTAAATTAACTCCTGCAGAAGTTGACAGTTGCTCATCAGACGCGTATTTTTCTCCAGGCACATCTCTGAGTTACATACAGCATTCGTCTCATGATGTCAGTAAGGCGTCGTTATCTTCACTGTCGAAGGTAATTATAATGAATTTATGATAACGACGAGTACAAAAATGAAAAGGTCATACATCATAGGTATTTGAAACGATTAATAATCATTAATTTGTTACAGAGCCAGATTGAAGAACTGGAGGAAGATGAAAGAAGAAGAAAGAGAATGGAGGAAATGCGGCGACGCCTTAATACTGAAGAGGTAGAGGAAACTCCGGCCGATGAAAATTCGCAGTCAGATAGCCAGACGTCAAGTGTGGAAGGTGTGTATGGAGCTATATCAGGAAGAACGTCACATCCGTTCAAAGTTGTTGATCACGATACCGTAAGTCTCCAGTCTGGAGTTTCTATAGGTCGTCACGGTCGCATTCCAGGGGCATCGTCTTCCAATTACTCGTCCTCGTCAGCATCTAATAACGTGGGAGCCTCTGTACAGCTCCAGTCTGCACAAGAAAATGCCAATGCAACAGTCAATAACAATAATCAACAACAATCGCCACAGCAAGTCGCACAACCATCACAGAGGGATAGGGTCGTTGGAGGGACGATGACTGATACTGTGCCTTTATCAACTCCAGCAATCTCCTCAAGTGATAATAGTACTAATTCTAGTAGTCTCATACGTAGCGGGTCGTTTGTTACTGAGCCTGATGTTGTTAGAAGTTGTAAGGATAAGTCAGGGTCTTTGGAAATTGTTGACAGTACAGTTATGAGAGCTCCTGTTGCGCCTCCTAGAAGAAAACGGAAAGGGTTTGGAGCTTCAGGGTCTAGACTAGAAGAGCTAGGATCAACTGATGATGATGCACGCTCAAAAGAAAGCACGCCGGAGCCGTTTGTAATGTTGTCGCGACAAACTTCAAGGGTTAGAGAAGAAGTGGATGGAGCTAAAGGTTTACCACAAACACCCCCAAGTCCTACAGTATCTATTAGATCTATGTGTAAAGAAATGGACAAACAGCTGGAAAGTCCAAATCAAAAGTTCTGGATTGTAAAAGCTCAGGATGAAGAGAAAACAAGGGCAAAAAGCGCTGGGCCCAAAATGTTGAGACGCACAGAATCACTGCCAAAAGATGTTATTGCCGCATTTGATCCATCTGGAACTGGTTCTGGAGGTCAAAGGGAATCATCTTCCCGTTCAAATTCTAATTCTTCTACGTTAAATAATTCCCAAACTATATTAAATGCCCCAGATAGCAATCCTACCAAGGTACCTACTCCAGTAGGAACGATGGCTGTTGCTAGTGTGGCTGCAGCAATTTCCAATCCCAGCTCCATTCCAAAAATACCTGTTAATCATCAACTTTCATCAATTATATCAGCAATAGCTGCATTGGAGGAGAGTACAGATGCAGAATTGCAATTGAATATGAACCTTAGAACTAGAACTGACTCCGGAAAATTGCTTTCAGATCTGGAAATTTTGGAGCAAGTTGAGGTAATTATCATAATTACCATGTTACTTTATAGACATTCGCTTTCGTATTTGTGATTGCAATATAAATGGGGGTGGGTGATGGTGACTTGGGAATTGTAGAATCTCATTCTATACTGTTTGTAATGCTTTCATTTTCAAGCGGCCGAAGTCATTGGATTTGCATCCGGTCGGTATCATAATCAAATCTTAATGCTGTTGCTTTGTTTGATATTTAGTCTTAATAGTCTCTTGCCTGCCAAATCTATACTCAAAACTGCTTACGTAGTTTTAATCAACGAAACTTGCTTTTTGAGTACATGTATGTATGGTAATCTTGATAATGAATGTGTACTTTACATATCATCAAACAGGTACTTAATCTAGACACAGGCGAACGAATTCCACTTTCTTCAGCAGAGGAACGAATCCCAAAGTGCATCAACCCGTTATCGTTACACATAATGAGGTTAACATCAGAATATATAAGTGAACGAGACAAAGACAGAGATACGGACGAAGAGTCACTAGACTCAAAAAAATCTTCTGCTGCGTCTCAAGAAGATGGTGAACAGTCAAATATGAAAAAGAAAACAGCACAGGTTAAACGGTTCTTAGGTTCCACAGTCAAGAAGACAGTGGATAAAGCAAAGTCATTGGCCCACAAAAGGCACCGGAAAGAAGACGTCGACATTAGCACCAATGAAGGGGTAGTTCTAGGCAGTGGCCAAGAGCCGTTAGTGAAGATGAAAGCATCCCATAGCCATAAAGGTCCATATGAGTTTGATCAATTACAACTTGTTCAAGATTTGTCTGGTGATCATTCTGGACCAGTGTGGTGCATGAAGTTTTCGAATTGCGGAAGACTTCTTGCCACATCTGGACAAGACAGAGCTATCAGGATCTGGGTGTTGAAGGATCACCTCTCGTATTTTCAAGACATGCGTTCAAAAAACACATCCGATAAAGTATCACCAACACCAAGTCAAGAATCCATTGTATCACAACATTCCCATCATTCTGTCGAAGAAATGATGCAAGCTAGGTATTTTTCAGTCCTTAATTTTTTGAATTTATGCATATGCAACTAGTATGTGGTATTGCTAAACAGGGAATTTATTTGGAATTATTGTAGTGAGAATAGTGATCCACGTGCTCCTTTTGTTCCTCGGCCTTTATGCGTGTATTCCGGACACACTGCAGACTTGTTGGATATCGCTTGGTCTAAAAGTTTTTTCCTACTCTCTTCAAGTATGGATAGGACAGTACGATTATGGCACATTTCCAGAAGGGAGTGCCTTTGTTGTTTCCAGCACATTGATTTCGTAACTGCGATAGCATTTCATCCCCGTGTAAGTTGAGATTTTGTCTTGTTTGCATTGTAAATGCTAACAACATTGACTTGCTAATTCAGTTGTTAAAATGAATTCATATTTTATACAGGATGACAGATACTTTCTAAGTGGATCCTTGGATGGCAAACTTAGACTTTGGAACATTCCAGACAAGAAGGTTGCATTGTGGAATGAAGTTACTGGGCAGAATAAGCTAATCACAGCCGCAAATTTTTGTCAAAATGGAAAGTTTGCAGTTGTAGGGACATACGATGGAAGATGCATGTTTTTCCATACTGAACAATTGAAATATCATACGCAAATCATTGTTCACAAAGGAAAAAAGCGTTTATCAGGACGAAAAATAACTGGAATCGAACCTATGCCAGGCGAAGATAAAATTCTTGTAACCTCCAATGATTCTAGAATAAGGTTGTATGATTTAAGGGATCTTTCATTGACATGTAAGTACAAGGGATATGTGAACACCTCTAGCCAAATCAAAGGGACATTTAGTCACGACGGAAAATATGTTGTTAGTGGAAGTGAAAATCAGTTTGTTTACATCTGGAAAACCTATCATGATTATTCCAAGTTTTCGTCTGCTCGACGGGACCGCAACGGATATTGGGAGGGAATTAAAGGTATGTAGTAAAACACTAGTAAAAACGAGCAAAACCCATAAGTAATGTAAGTGTTAAGTACAATTTTTCATTTTCAATGTTATAGCTCACAATGTTGTCGTCACATGTGCCGTTTTCGCTCCAGATCCTGACATAATTGTAAGACAAATAGAAGCCAAAGAAAAGGAGGCGGAAGTAGAAAAACAACAGAGAGTTGGAATGGTAAAGTCGCCTTCGCTAACAAAACCAAGCTCACAACAAGCGTTGAAAACGAAGCATGCTTCTGCTTGCCCTGCAGGTTACGTTCTAGTCAGTGCAGATTTTGCTGGTAACATTAAAGTCTTCTTTACAAAAGTTAAACCAAAACACAGTTCTCTTCCAGCATCTGCGTTAGTATAATTTAGTTTACAATATAGAAAATATAAACAACATGAGAAGTCAGTGATATTTAATGAAATAAAGCAATTTAATTTGCAAACAAGTTTGTAAGAGCTGTAGTTTTATGCCTGGCCTGATAAGACGTTTACGACGAACTCGTGAATTCCCCAATTGTATAACACCGTCTTGAAGGCAACGTAAGTTATATTTTTGACCTCAGGCGGCAAGTCATGTAGCTTGGATGTACACGCACATCCTAGTACTCCTAGTTTTAAGATTTTATGCCATGTTGAATAGATAGTTCAATAGTTGTTCATGCTTATCGTTAGTGGAACCAATTTTTTAGCTACCTGTTACCTCAAACCTCTTTGTTTTGTTTACTAGGTCATATTAATGCCAACAATGCAGACCTGCTTTTTTTAGATAATTTTTGTAACGTGTAACTTTTAAGAGCTTTATAGACTGATGTATTTTAAAAGTTAAAACCTGAGATTTTGAAATCAAAATCCAAATAATGCAAATGCAGCTCAGTTAAATGCTATATGTTGCGCTGAGGAATTAGTCACTTAATTTGCTGAAAGTGGCAGTCATATGAGTTAGGAGCGAACATACATACTAACTGTAAGAATTTATAACGGTAAGTTAAACATTACCGTCGCCGCCGCTTGAAACTGAAAATTGAGTGATATACGTAATCATAAATACAAGCAAATATTCAAAGCTACACCACAAGTAGAATATATACAGAATGATATAAGGACGACACTATGCCGAACAGAACTCTTCAGTGAGAAATTAATGTGACATTAATTAAATTAATTGAATCGAATATCGAATTGGCTTTGTGCAGTAATATAATCTGATTATGGATGGGGGTTGTAGTTTGGTTAAACATTTATCTATGTGATTTCTTCATATTATGTATTACGAAATCGAATCAAATCAATCAATATTTACAAATATGAAATATAATTCAGGCCTTAATTAATTTATTGATAACAAAAATGCTCTCATTGAAGTGAAACAATAAATTCTTTAAAGTGATATACAATCTTATTTAATTTAATGGAATGAGGTGTAATTTACTTGAAGCATGTACAACGATTGTTTCGAACAACATCCTGGATATTTTCATTGTACCAGTGCGGTATCGGGCTCTAATCTGGTTTCTACGATGTTTTGGATGTGTAAATTAACGAAGATTTTACTACTTCATCTAGCTTTTGTGCGAACAGTTCACTGTGGATGTATTCTCCCATCGGGCATACCGGGTTTTTGACAACATACTCCACATAAACCTAAAAAATTACAGCAACAAATTTAAGTAACCTTGCATAAAAGAAATATAATCAGCTTACGATTAATAACGTAAGGCTGCATTTACGGAATGCAGAATTACAAGGATAGGATTTGGGTGTTGTACATTATCTATAACAATTAACAATCAAACATTTATAACAATGTTTATTTTAATAACAATGTTATGGCCTACCATTTGATAAATTAGTCGAAGTAAATCTTTAACATTTGGCGAGCTCAAGTCTGTATTCATCACGAACTTTACACCAGTTGGGGATTCCCAGTAATTCATTTTGTACTTTGAGGTGCGATAGCAAAATGAATTGTCCTTCAGATCTAACGGAGAAATTTTTTCTAGGAAAGATCGCAATGAGAACAGCATTCCATAAACCAATTTCCCTTCCTGCAAAAATAAGGAAGTAATGAAAAGAAATCTTAGTTTAGTTTTAGATTATGTTGAAGAAGTAAGAAGTACGAACTTCTTAGAGCAAGCTCAAGTAATAAATATAAAAACACTCAAATTGAAAGTTAGTCGACCAACAACCAAGCCAAATAACCATAAATCATAAAAAACATATCCTCCCACATCATCTTACCTCCTCCTTATTCATGGTGCCAGCTTTTTTCCTATTCCACTCTCCATAATACATTAGTGTGCCATTACGATCAAAAATGTATAAATTGTGAATAGTCATCTTCCTGTTGTCTCTGTCTGTTGCTGATTAAATTGAAGTTATAATAATTAATTCTAGCTGCTGTCAGCTGTGTAGAAAATTTACGACATTATCAACTATACTGAATACTATAAAAATTCACATGAACTAAACTCAATTCAATAAAAAATACTTTCTTTAGAAGTCACCAGTCAATTCACTTTCACTATCATCACGTTCATTTCGTCTCATCTGTCACCTGTTCTTAATTTTCTCATTATACAAATAACAAAACACAAATTACTTTGCACCTACAAAATCATCTGTGCACAAAATTCATATTTTGTATTTGTTCTATGCTCTATAGCCAAAACTATTTTATCTGTGTTTATGTGGTCACTTGCAGTTTAGTCAACCTCCCTCCTCCCGCATAACGACATTTACGGCGTAAAATGGTTTTGGGTATTGTGAGATCGCATCTCTACGTATATTCTTAGCAGAAAATCAAAGCAAATGATAAATTGAAAGGTCTTCGGGGTATTGAGAGATTCAAATGCCAGGTTCCTACAACGGAAGCAAGCAGAAAAAGGAAGATTTTAGGAACACTACGTAAAAGTTCTTTCTATTTCTATTTGTATTAAATTAATATTGATCAATTGATCAATATTAATTTAATCAATAAATTCAATAGATTGCTTGCACCTTTGTTTTTTCATTTGTCAATTTTGGCTGCTACTGTATCCCATATGTCATGTCAAACTTTCACTACAAATTGTGCATAATATGTAAAAGTGGGCTTGCTTTTTGGGGCAACATCCGGCATCGGCATCCCTCCGCGATTGGTTGTTGGTAAAATGCGTGAACTTGGGACTCAAGACGTCTTGAGTGCAATGATGATGCTTAGTTTTCTCAAATTCAGCTTGTGATAGTTTCAATATATATTCCCTGAATATTCAAAACTGCCTGGTCAACGTCTCTCTTTGTCGATACCCATTCAATGCTCCATTCCATACCTTAAATGATACATAAATTGTTCATCCAGAGAAAACAAAATCGCAACAAGATTTTGTTTTTTCCTTATTCTTATGATCAAACCAATAAAAAAACAATGCAATGGTGAATGCCTGCATGACGTGAATGGCCTGAAACTGAATAGGAGCATATCAAATTTTACATAAGTATTTGAAACAATTCTTGGAATAAGAACACGTAACGCATAGTATATGCATACAATTGACAAAAATAAAACATATAGGGTCTGCCTGCAACATATAAACCTCAATTTTTTCTTTAACATGCATAACTAATGAGTACATACACGCACAATAGTTAGTATATATTATTATCATCATGAGCCTATAATAGTATGACTATATCAAAGCTGACGCTGTTTTATGGATTCGGATAATCTAAGCACAGTGAGCTTTCTTTGTCAGTAGAAGTTGTGAATAGAAGTACACGAGAAAACACGAGATAGTTTAGAAGTTAGATGTGCATATTTTTTATGCATAATAATAGTATAGGTATAGTAGTAGTGCATAGTGGCAAGGGATAGGGACAAGCTATAATGAAGCTACATCATTCATATATATATGCTACTTTTTCATCCTTAGATATGATCTTATAAAAAGGGACAGTTTGAGAATTTATATTTACTGGTGGTAGGTAAATGGTAATGTTCTTATTTCTTTCAAAATATCGGATCAGCATTTGTATGTAATATGATGTTGTAGGCTCTTGTAATGACTGCCGGTCAAGTAAATAGTGACGTCTTTCCTGTTCGCTGTCTCACTGTATTTAACTGAATGTTGAGTGGGCCGTCTGCAAAAGATACGAGATCCGATTTCCAAAGTCCTTTGTTTGCTGGTTTAGCAGCGAGGTAGGTGTTACTCGTGCTCATCTCATCAGAATGATTATCATACTAAAAATACAAAATAAATACATTTCGTATGGTTTTTTGAACCCGAACGAATGAGACTAGCCACGTGCCATGACCATGACCTAACAAAACATTTCATTTTTCTCCCGAATACCTGATTTAAGAGTAATTGACAATCAATTGTAACTTCAACTCAGAGCAGTTACTTTAACTTAGAATCTTGACCTATCAATATATTTAAGTTCGAGTCGCATCATCGATAAAACTGGTTCTTCGCATTATGATGATATAAACTCTGAAAACTACTACGTAAAGTTAATGTTCTAAGTTCAAAGTTCTAATTTTTTCATTTTCATTGGAACGCACATTCTTTATGTCTTTTCTCGTCCCTTATGTACGGTCCTCGCATGTGCTGCTGATGATAAAGGAATGAGCGTAGTAGACCACCGTAAGAGTGCGTCATGCATAAAGCGTTTTATGTATATCCAGAAAAGACGACACTACTGTGCAAATACTATAAGGGACTGTTCAAATATTACGTTATCCACTAGGGTAGGTGGGTCCCTTCGGTTCGTGTATGACGCGTAATGTATTTTAAATGGTAATTTACTAATGTTAAATGGGCTAACATAGTAGGTAGGTGGGGTCAAAAAGGCCGATTTTGTGATAACGTAATATTTGAATGATCCCTAAAGTTAACCAAAACGTAGCAGATCGGATAATACATAAACATATACATATATAGAAGATTTTTATGCATAAAAGTAAAAGGGCACAAGGCACAATACTTTCGTTGTATACTTATACAATTCTCATCGCATGCACGCATTTGAATGAATGTGTGATTCAGCCACAAGAGCCAGGCAATTCCTACACTTCCCATGTCGGTGAATCGGTGTGTGTGTACTGTGTACGTAACGTACTTTAGGAACACACACAAGGCAAGGTAAGGGATCATTCAAATATTACGTTATCACAAAATCGGCCTTTTTGACCCCACTCTACCTACTATGTTAGCCCATTTAACATTAGTAAATTACCATTTAAAATACATTACGCGTCATACACGACCGAAGGGACCCACCTACCCTAGTGGATAACGTAATATTTGAACAGTCCCTAAACGTAACGTAATATATAAATAGGCGAGGAAAAGAAGCACTAGTGGAAAGGAATAGGTAAAGAATTTTTTGAACGGAAAGCAGAGCAAGAGCACAAGGCATATTATAGGCATCTATATTTTTACTGTACAAATCCTGCATAACAAACACGACAAGAGGCAAGAGGACATAGGAAAAACTGGGGAAGACAAGGCTAAGGAAGCACAACCATTTGAAACCATCCATCCACTCCACTCTACTGGCATTGCAGTGCACACTCAGTAGAAATCCCCAATTGCCGAAAGAGAGCTTGTCTTGTGCTGTGCTGTGTGTGGAAGTTGAGTGAGTGAGAGAGAGCATTGAGCATTATCCACATCTTTTTCTTTTTACATTGCCAAGGAAGCTACTACAAGCAAGGAGTAGCAAAATCCGAATGTTCGAAATATTGAATCATCCCCCATCCACTCCGTCGTGATCGGCACCTTTTTTTTCTTGGCAATTGTCGTCGTCAGATCTAAAACAACTTGTCACTGAGCAGTTTCCCAGTTATCTAATCTAAAATGGAGGACGTTCAGGTCGAGGTCCGGGGAGAAAACGGAGCCTACTATCAGGTCGGTTTGATTGTACAAAAATAACTTTTGGTTGGAATAATTATTTTGAATGTTTGAGATGATAATTGGAAATGTGGGGTTAGCGATTGGAAACAAACTTGTGATGTTTATAATGCTGTTAAGTCTGTTAGTCATTAGTTGTCGGTAGGGTGGTTCTATTGATTGTGTTGAAGGTGCATTGGTCGGCTAAATTCATGATAAAGAAAGATTATCCCGTAATGATTTGCCGGTAGGTTGAAGGTTGCACCTGGGTTTGAACTTCATTATTTGAAGGACTGAATTTCTGTGTTGAGGAGCAATTGTAATTGTAGATGAAAAGACTGAAAGTAGAATTTTATCATTTATTGTTCATTCTTTGTTCTTGTGGTATCCTAACGTGGGTTCTATACCTTGATAATTGGATATAGATAATGCGTATTTGTTTGTTTGTGTAGTCTCAAATACTTCATACTTACGTAAACACTTTCAACTTTTATAACTTCATGTAGCTGATGGCTGAGGATAATCAATTTATAGGATGCATTTAAGCCATTTACTGACATTCGTACAGTTACGTCTTCGTAATTTGCAGAGTTTTTAATTGCTGTTGATGAATTATTTAAATGTGACATGTATCTGATATCATAAACTTTTATTTCTCATGACAAAACATACATTTTTTACAATTAAAATTACATCCGAAGTCATCAGTTCAGGATTAAAAATTAAATTTGATCAGGATCAGATTCTTTCAAAGCATACTCGTAATGTGAAATCAATAATTCGTTTTTACATGTGTTGGTAAGTGCTAGTCTTAAATGGGGAAGTCAGAGAAGTTGAAAGTGAAACAAAATTAGAATGTAGAATGCATTGATCAGTACAAAGTTGAAAGTGAATTAAGGCAAGGCTGCAGAGGAAGGATATTTGAAGGCTTAAGTACAATTACTACTATGACTCAGTCAGGAAACAAATTACATCAATATGAATATTGTGTATATAGAGGTTAAACAAGAATCAAGGGAACCAATTTTGTGTAAGCTCTCTCGCACTTATCAGTCAGAACAAAGACGTGGTTCACGATGTCAATGGTGGCAGTAGATATGGTGGTAGTCCACTTGAAAGCGATGTTTTCTAGCAATTCACTCGCATATGTTGCATTTTTGGTATTTATTTTGTTACTGCTTTGAAATATTTAGATTTTCGAAGCAAGGTGACAACAATAAACATTTTGCTTCAATTTCAAGGTCTTTAAGCGTTTAATGTTAATAGCTTGCTAGAGCTTGTTCATTGTTGGACATAGTGATTAGTGCCATTGTTTTGAGGTTTTCATCCAGGTTAGCATTGTTTCACTTGTAGCGATCTTACAGGCCATTTTTGTAGTAAGTTACTTAATGTTTGTTTTATGAATGCAGTATGGCCAACTAAGTTTGCTTGTTTTTTAAATTCCAGGCATTCGTTCGGGAAATCTTTGAGGATGGACATGTACTCGTTTCATTCGAAAATAAGTAAGTTTAGGTTTTGTTGCTTTTATAATAATTATTATAAATTATTGCTATTAGCTTATGTAATTCTGTGAACTATGTATCTTAAAAATGTCTTTATTTTCGATTCAGTACTACTACCGAGTATGATGACAATAGTGTGCTGCCAGAGCAGCGTCTACCATTCGCCAGGGTAAGACTGCCACCTAAGCCAAATGGAACGCAAGGTCCGTTTGTAGAAGGTCAAGAAGTAGAAGTTTTTTCATCACCAGGGGACTCAGAAGTTGGTGGCTGGTGGCGTGCGACTGTTAAGGTATTTCAATTTATTGAACAATGTTGCAAGTTGTAACACGGTAATGATAATTTTATTATAATGATGATTTCACAAAAGTACTTTGTATATTCTTATAGATTGTTCGTCAAGACTTGTATGTTATTCAGTATTCATCGGATGCTAAATCGACAGAAATAGTAGAATCCCATAGAGTACGTGCTCCAAACCCTAATCCGCCCATTGGGAAAAGCACATTTCACAAAATTGAGCTACCCGTACCCGATGAAATATGCGAGTAGTAAGTATTTAACGTTATTTTTTACTTAATTGAAAGTCTACATTTGTAGATCAATCATAAAATGTTGATTCTAATGATTAATATTGAGAGTAGTGGCCTGAAGTTTTATGTGGAAAATAAATTGTATGAAGAATCGACTTAATTTACTTTACTTCATCGTAATAGTATACATAATGTAGCCTTCAAAATCGTTGAGTTCTGTATAACAACGAATTCTTGATTTTTTCAGCCTGAATACGCTCTCCACAAGTGCCAAAATCGAAAGCTCACACCGTGAGTTCCAACGACTGACAGGGGCTGGATCATGCAGGTTCATACCCGACAGACGTGTTCTCTGTCTGATCGTAAGTAGTAGTGTAGGTAGAAAGTAGAACTAATATAATATTTGTGCGCACTTAATTTTACACATAGTACTGAGATTTGTTTTGTGTTTGCAGTCACAGTCGGAAGACACGGTTAAAAAGGTCAATTTGTTAAAGGAAATGCATTTTCGATCCTTAAATCAGAAGGCCCTCCTCCTGAAAAAAACCGAAGAGGCAGCAAAACAATTAGAGAGTATGAGAATGCATTCAGGTGCAAAGTAAGTCTTCATTTTCTTTCGGACGCATGCTTATGTTTAACAAACCAGTGATTAATAATTAATAAGTATAACTACATAAATCTTGAGACCATTTTTCAAATACATCCGGCGAAATTTAAATGAAGAGGTAATTATAAATAGATTTTAATTGTAACTCCAATAGTTTCTCGGAAGAATTTCGGGTAAGAGACGAACTTATGGGACTAGCGATTGGCAGTGGGGGTTCTAATATTCAACAGGCTCGCCGAGTAGAAGGAGTCACCAATATCGAGCTAGAAGAACAAACCTGCACTTTTCGAATATATGGAGAGGTTAGCTTTCTAAACGATTTGATAATTTGTGTATGCTAATTATTGTGATTATGTCTGACAATTGTAATTTTCATTATGAATTACTTTCTACTTTTATTTTCACGGATTAATGCAGACGGAAGAAGCTGTCAAGAAGGCCAGAAGTTTACTAGAGTACAATGAAGAATCTATACAAGTACCGATTTCGCTTGTTGGAAAAGTCATCGGACGTAATGGTAGTATAATTCAAGAAATAGTGGATAAAAGTGGTGTTGTGAGAGTTAAAATCGAAGGCGAAAATGAACCCAATCCTTCGATTCCTCGGGAAGAAGGATCAATCCCATTCGTATTTGTTGGAACTGTTGAAAGTATCGCAAACGCTAAGACTATCCTTGAGTATCATTTAAACCATTTGAAGGTATGTATGCCAACTTTTCTAGTTGTTAATTTATTTGTGTATACAATGATTAATATAGAGTAGTGGCCTGAAACGCTATGTTGAAAACAAAACGAATGAGTAAAATTAAAATCAAAGTTATTATACGTCATTTTGTTTAAGATAGAAGTTAGTTTAAAAGTTTTATTTTTTGGTCGTTGGAACAGGAAGTTGAACAGTTACGACAAGAAAAGTTGCAGATAGATCAAGAATTACGAAGTTACCACGGACCTGGAGCAGTAGGAACGATGCATTTCCCCAGTCGTAGAACAGACAGGCCTTACGCAGATTTAGATGGGCTCGGACCTAGGGGCAGAGGTGGACGAGGTGGTCTTGGCCGAGGGGGTCCACCTAGAGGTTCAAGTACCCGGGGTCGTGGAAGTTATGGTAAGAAACAGTTAAAGAAATTGATACTGACATTTTTGTAAGTAGCTAACTTGCATTTGTTTAACGTGTGTATAATTTGCGCTGTAGAATTTAAACTATGCAACATACATATCAATGATATGGCTTTTCGACGTATGTATTGTATGTATAGTAAAAATGGGATAAAGTATTATGTGCTTGAATTTGCACATTGGCAGGGAGATTTCGTAGCTCAGACGGAGAAAGGTTTCGAAGTGATCATGAACTGCAGCGATATTCCAATTACACTGCAACCAAGTATCGTGATGGCCCTTCAGCTAGCAATAGTAGACGCTTGACAAATGGATATGGCCATGGCCATGATTAGCTTTAGGATGGATAAGCTACAGCTAACCAGCTTATGTTGTTTCACTTAAAGCTTTTAGTAACAATTAAATTGTGGTGTTACTTCTGAAGTAGTGTGTTCGTTACCTTGCTTAACTTTTCGTTTAACAAAAAATGATAACAGCTTTAGTAGTTAGTTGATCAGCTAATAGTTTAAGTGTAATGAAGATCCGTAGATCCGTAATAATCCTTGTTTGTTTAATTCTATTTGGCTATATTTTGAATAGTCATTTACACAGATTATTGATGTGCATGAGAATGCATGATACTTATGATCATACGTATGTAGTCATTAAATTCGGTGTAATAAAGGCTTCAATGTTTTCGCTTTTGTTAAATCAGTGGGTTTGCCAATGTAGAATTTAGTATTTTGTTTTCACGCATTATTGACTAATAATTTATTGAACATTGGAGTTCGAATCCCTTGAATTGGCTCTGTCGTATACTATCACCGCTGTAGTTTCATAATTATACATCTCATATCTTATTTCATGATTTTAATCATGTTACAAACTGCAAACTTCATTTAAAATATCCGATACGCATGATTAATGTAGGTTCTCGGCAAAGCACACCTGGCGACGTTGAAGAAAGACTAAATGGTAGGGGTGACGGTCGGCGCTTTGGGAGAGGTACACGAGAGAGAAGTGGTCCTCCACCGTCAAGGGGTAGAAGTGGAAGGGGTCGCAATACTAATTCAGATCAAGACTTTAGAAGGCGTGGCCGGGACGAGGAAGAGCCATTCACGGAAGAGAATGCAGTTGAAAATAAGTATGTGATAAAAAAGTAGTTTCGTTAGTATTAATTAGTATTACATAGAGAAGATTCAAGTTGACAATATATAATGTTTATCATGTAGTATCAATGAAAGAGACGACGTGGAAACGAGACGAAGATCTGCTCCAGCTCGTGGTGGAAAAAAGTCAAGCTCAGGTGCTGCAGGTGATCATTCATCACCTGCGGAAGGTGAGGCAATGGTTTTTATTTTGCAAAAGTAATACTCTGAATTTGTAGCGCAACCCTTCTTTATGAAATGGGTGTTGCAGTTATGCTCGTAAACCTGCATATTACATGAACAGCAAGTGTTCATGTAAATGGTGTTTGTCGAATTGTATTAGGGTAATTGGCATTGAGCATTAGTGGAAATTAATCTACAGCTAATTAATGTTTGCCTAAAATTCTGAAAGGATCAGATCTGAAAGAGGAAAGGGGAGAATTTATGAAGGGGTGCAATAAGTTAGATATGGTTTCTGTGGTATTGGCAGATAAAGAGGAGGATCGAAATGACGCATCGTCAGCAAATACAGGTAGTGCCCCTGGACCGCGTCCTCAGAGAGAACAAAGGAGTCGCGGAAGAAAGTCTGGAAAGGACAGCTCTTCCGGATCAAATCCTGCAAATTCTCATAACCATACCTCAGCACCCGACTCCCAGATATCTGCCATAGTTAATGGCGATGGACAGTGACTGGCTCAGAGACATACGTGTATTAACACAGTTTCTTGTAACAACTCTTACATGTTATACCTTTTGAAATCTGAAGGTCTGAGAACCACCTTTTCGGTTGTTGGTTAAACAGCAACAACCTATGTGAAGCAGAATAGATCTAGAGTCTGCAAATTATCAAATGATGACGACACTTAAAAATGAAAAATATTGTCCTTCTAAATTACGAGTCTGCACCTATATGTGAAGATACGCACCCTTGCTTGTTACTAATAGATTTTCATCTGTTACCTTGTATCATTACGATATGTTGAACTTTATTTTGGCAGAGATGAACTCGATCCAATTTGTGTTAATTTAAGAACGATCTGCAAATACATTTCCTTGTAACCCTCTTTGCAAAACCGTTAGCTTCCTTCTTTAACTTTAAATTTGACACTGCTTCGAATAGAAAATTGAGGTGGAGACTTTCGCTACAAGGTTAAAATTATAAGTTTGGCATACTTTTGTGTGCTGTGCGTTCATAATTGACTGATATAAATGTACTTCTATTTAGTTTGGAACCTATTATCAAAGCTATCGTTCCTGTATAAAATCCTAGAGATGAATATCAATGAATGTTAATATTTCTTACGTCACTAATTACTTTCTGTTACACTCACAAGTTATAAATTTTGCTTTTTCTTGTTTGTCTTCTGTTGCCAGTTCACTGTCATATCGCAAGCGTCTTGTTATGCTAGTATTTCCTATTAGGTTACCAGCATATGAGTATTCTTAGGGTGAGGTACTGCACTTTTTATTATAATTGGACACACGGTAGCTTTGCTTGCATTACTCGGCATTGACCGATGATGCATTTTCCTTAAGCTTGTTGAAACAGCTTTGGTAGTTCTGGCAGTGCAGTGTATCGTAATTCGTAATATAGTAATATGTATTATGATTGCCGAAGTAGCACATAGTGGAGCAAATATTTTTACTGTTGGTAGTTCGCATAAAACTCGAGGGACGTTAGGCTCACGTTTTTGCTTTAATAAAACTTGTAAATTGCTTCTCTCAACTCTGTATAGGTGTTTCATTGGTCTCCAGCAATGCTTCTAAGAACTTGGGATACGGAGACGTTTCAGGAAAGAGAAGATTTGGAAATGGATACAATGGTAATAATCTTAACTCGTTGCATTTAAGACCACAACAAACAAGTTCCACTAACCTTAACCAAAATCGAAGTAATGTTGGCGAAGAAGGGGAAGATTTTAAAGTACCAACAATTACGATTCAAAACAGTAGTACACATATGACAACTTACGCAGATAAAGCAAAAAGTTCTGCTCTCCGTTGGTCGTGAAATTACTACTGAAGATCTTTCAACACTTGATCAAATGAATTTATGAAGAAGCTATTTAAATTCTCGTAAGCAAAGGTGCAATTTTAAATCTAGACGATTGAATGTTGAAATAATTTTGAATTGAATTAATTTTCATGTTATTGTTCTTTGTTGCAATCATTGTATTATTAATACAAATTTTGAAGTTCTTATATCGTAAAACTAAGATTTTTATTTATAGCTGTGTTTTACTTTCTTAAAATATTACTGTCGAGAATGCATGATCGTTGACTGGTATTTTATTTGTATCTCATCTATGTTTTCATTTGATTAAATTTTGTAGGTATATAAATGAAATTTTCATACGAAATGGTAGAAATTGTGCCTACTGACAGAATTTCTATTGTGCACTAGTTATGTTAAAATATTCGCACTGTGAAGGTTCTTCAGGTAATTCACTCCCGATTAAATGACATTATTGCGCAAATTATATCTCAGCTCTCTGTTATTGTAGTATGAAGCCGTTATAACGAAACAATATGGTCCTCCGCTTTAGCCTGTCTCTGTATTACGACTTGGCAATATTTATGAAAACATAATGCTTATGAACTACTAACACATATATAGTTATGAATATCAAGATCAACTGTCACTGTAACTTTTACATGCGACTAGGCTGTGTAAGTTTATTGAGTTTCCCTGACCCTGTAGGACTTTTAAGCGGAATTTTTATGAGAAGCAATTTATTTCTGTAAATCAGTATTACTATTAGTTAAAGTCTTTAACCAAGCACCAAATGAAAAATATCTCATTGATGGTTTAAACAATTGAGTTAGTTAGTGGTTGACAATTTGAATTTTCAGAATCGAACAGCTACACTTGATTGGTTTACGTCAACTAGGCCTAGGCTAGATAATAAAAATTTAGAAGACAAACGTTTGACACTATAAATATGTATTGCAGTACACATTACGGCTTTGTGTTTTGTAATTACTAGTTTGACGTGTAGTGCAGTATAGTATGATGTCTAAATTGGATCTGCTTTGCTTTCTAACTTTCATTTAGACTTTCATCCTATGCACTTAACAAAAGGGAGCCACTCGCATTTGATTTATATCATTGAAATAATTATTGAAGAATCAAATTCATGTGTATACATTTAAAAGCATGAATGAAGCTATTACCGCTTTTAACTACTTAACTTATTGAATAGCTGTAAACTTAAGGATTGGATTGGAGAGTATGAAAAAACTCATCAGTAATAAGTCAGTGTGTCCATTATATATGATTAGGTAAATTTTCCGTGGTATTTATCTCGTTATTCTTTATTGGTATGGTCCAACAGGTAATTCTTATCAATGTATACAGTTATTATTCCACAAGTACTATATTTGGATGGTTGTTCGTATTTCTTATATTTTAACACGTTAAAGTCTCTAAACCATGTTATGGGCTTTACCAATGCTAGCACCAGTTCGTTTTTGAATGTTTAAATGTAACTATTTATATAGTACTTTTGAAAAATTAATCGAAAAAGTATATTTCATGTAATCGTTTAACTATTTAACGAAGTAATGCATAAGGGTTGTGAAATTTTAAGTTGAATTAGTGGAGTATAGTGCAGTGTGCAGTATACAACAACACGGCACTGGCAAAGCACATTTTACATCTATCACATTTTGTGTGCTTATTGCTGAAGCTAAAGGCGTATGTTGATGTATCAATGACATTTGTCTCGATACTTTGAGGATAAAAACATGTATAACCTTTACTGACATAATGTTGAATGTTGATCGAAATTCCGTGCACTTTCATGTTGCATTGTATATGATGGTTCAAAAAAATCTTTAAGAAAGGGTATGAAAGTTAGCTGCTTTACTGGTTCTCTAGAATGACATATATATGTATTTTACCTTTTGCGCTAGTTTGTTTCTAAAATCTTACACAAAGTTTAGCCATTATATACTACTTTAAAATGAACACATGGATAATACAATATGATTGTATGTACTTAATAAGAGAAAAATTGTCACGCCAGATTCCGTTCTATGGATGAAATCTGTTGAAAAATGCAATGGCTTGAATGATACGATAATATTGGACCTAGTGAAAGTTTACCATCTTGTGAGGTTTTAGTGATAGCCAATGTATTGTAGAGTTAATAATCGGACACTTGTCTGTCATTTCAAGTCATTTCCGTAAAACAATGCTATATTTGGTAATCCAAGCTATATTTTCTGACGAACGAAATGTGTCCAGTTACGATGTACCAAACGTGGCGAACCAAGTTGTAGCTGTATTCACTGAGATTTTTTAAGATACCACTCAGTAGTTGTTCAGCGTTTTACTATGTATTCTTCAGAAGAAGACGAACATAAAAAGCAAATGCATACTTTTCATGTATCCATTTGACTATTTGACATCATAATGTGAAAAACAAGTTTGTTCACCATATGAAAGTGAATATAGCTACAAAACTTAACATCATTAGCACAAAACTATTGAAGTTGTGAGTATAACAATGCCACGATTTCGTTTCAAAACAGTTACAGTTTATAAATGTCCCTGGAACAGGAAAAAGAAAGTAATGAATTTGTAAACTTAAACTATGATGAATGAATATGAATATCCGTGTGTAATCATATTCACGTATAAAAGAGTCAACTAACTTGGGATAAAGTTAAAGATGAAAACAAAACGGCATGACACGAGGAATTTGCATTCATAAGTACACTAACTAATAATAAGTTATTCATTCATATGCATTATACATATGCAACTTGATAATTACTATTGTAATAAACTCTGTAATAAATTATTGTAAGTAGGTTATTATTACTATCGTCGTATCCACAAATAAGTCAGTTTACCAACGCGTGTTTCTGTTTACGTCTGTAAGGTAAATATTAATCTCGCTCCTTGTTTTTTGCAATAGAAGAAGAAAAAAAGTTTTTGAAAATTTAATAAAAAACGAAATATCCGAATAATAACCAACATTGTGATTTTTTGTCCGCCAATTCATATTCATTCTGTTCGTGTTGTTCTATAACAAAAATTCATGTAAATCTAAATCATGTAACATTATAACAACAAGGTCAGGCGAGTGGCGAGTGAGGGAAGAATGAAGAGGATGCTTTAGTTTAATGAACTAGCTTTATTATTGCATTTTAAAATAAATTTCAGATGATTTTTGGTTGGGATTTGTGATGTTGATGTCCACAATGCTTCAGAAGAGGGAGACTCTACTTGTCCGGTATGATTTGCAGCAGCGTGTCTTCTAAGGCCAATTCCGATTAGGTATGTTAGGACTGTCAAAACAAGTTGTATGAAATTCTGTTGAAATTTTATATAAAGACAAGGACTTTCTGATTTGCAATAGTTATCAATGCAATAAAAGATATCGTGATAGGGTTGTTTTAGCAAAACATTCATCAGTCTGTGTTTATGCAAGCTCCATACAGCAGTAACGAATAATAACTTCTAAAGAAGATATTGAATAACTTCGAATATCATATAGAATTATTAAAGCAGTCTGCAACGGAGAGTACATAATAACTGTGATGAAATACTAAACAAGAAGAAGTTTAAAGTCTTCAACTAGAAAGATTTTCGGATAAAACTAGGTATATTCAATAATTATTTTGATTTTAGTTTATGTAAGTAACTAATGATCAAGTATTGAAGTAATGGATAACTTTAGAGAAATCTACGATCAACAATATAAAAGGCTAATTATTTCGGATAGCGTAATAATGTTTAAAAATATTTACTCTATAATAATCATCACCTATCATAACGCAACTACACGATAATGATATAGGTTTCCTGAGCAGGGAAGCAGATATGAACGGTAGTAATGTATTCGTTTGTTGTTCATTTGACCATTGACTTTTACATGTATGATTATGATTATGCATGCCAGTAGTGGTGTACCAACGGTAGCCAAGATTTTCTACTAGCCGAGTTACACGTTTACCGCTACATATCACTCTTATCTCGATAGCCCAGATCATCTTCATCTAAAAAGTGTGCATCTACATGTGTAAACTCTTGCAAATTATCTGCTAACCTATCACTCTTGTAAAACCAAGGATTTGGCATACCTACATAAGTTTTCTCAATTTCAAATCTTTCCTATTGCATGAGCTGTAGTGCAGTACCAAGTACCAACTTTAACAACACACAATGTGTAGAACTATGCAAGAGTACATTGTCCATTTTCAGCTATAACAATTTTGAATTTGGCAAAGTGTTTAATAAAATGTACGCACAAAACCGTACAAAACTCATCACCCAAAAAATCATATTGCGATATATAATCAGTATACTTTATATGCAACAATGATGGCAACAACGAAGTGAATACATTGCATGTGCATATAGGTACTTAATTTTCTCGGCCTGACTCTTTAAATCCATTAATTTGCCAACAACTGTGGAGTTAGTTGGTCATGATCATCGGATAGAATAAAAAATCCTCAAAATGTATATGAAAAGGGAGACACTCGCTGACTTACAAAATTATCTAAAAAAAATTGTCGGTAAATTAGTAACTTTGTGCGTTGTGTGTAGGACTTATATTATATGCAGGCACAGACGGAAAAATGGGCTCATCTTTCCGCATTCGAAAGTGTACATTTTAAGAGTATGATCATATTGATGATAGGTATTATGATTGTATGAATGACGACAATCACCATTATCTTCATGGTTTAAGATACACAAGGCATGAAACGATGATTATGCGTGCACCATTTTAATTTTAATCCTCTTTTCGGAAAACCACAAATTTAGTCTTTATAGGCATACATACCAGTGACATTAAAGAGTGGAAAACTTAGGCATTTGAAATTGAATTCTAACAAGCCGAGAGTAATTGTGTTGTTACTGCCGCTACGACTTCACTGTACCTATTAATACGCGAAGGCATCTTTACCTCAAACCGAGAAACATCCCCTTTATGATTACTTGCTGCTACTCTCCTTTCGTTTATTTAGCAAGTTTTTTTAAAATTGCACAAAATATGCGGATTCGTTGATTTGCATACGCATCACCCCAGATATACCACTTTTGTCGCTGTCTCGGTTTCCTTTTAAAAATTACTCATCTCTAACTTCACCCTATCATGCAAATTAGAAGACGCGTTTTACATCTCCTTTGTAATTCTATGTACAATTGTTCAAGGTGGAAAAAAGTCTTGTCTTTGCCTTTGCTTTGAGGAACTGTGAATCACTCACAAAGTTATAAGCAGTTTGCCCGTATCGTATGACATTCTTTTGAGAGTTTACTTACACATTTGCAACACAAATCAAAGAATACTTGTATTTGATGGTACGTAAGACTGATGTAGATATGAAGAAGCAAGCAAGGCACACATTTTTCATGTTGCAAATGAATTAAAAACGTGATGATGCAAAGCCAAGAATATGTCACAGAGAGGAGTAAGTGATGCATTGAAAACTGCATTTCATGGTCCAAATTAGGTCAAAATGGTTGACTCAATGAAGTGCAGTGAAGAGAAGACGGAATGTGTTGTAGAAATTCATTCACTTGAAATACTTTTGTCATCATTGCCATTTTACATTCCTACGTCTTTCTGTATTCTTTTGTGACTAATATCATTGAAGATTATAAGTTCTTCAATGATGAACATCCTCATTGACTTCACTTGATTTTTATGTTGTGAAACCCGTCATAGTTAAAACTGCCCCATGCATTGATAAATTTGCAAAAAAATAGTAATTTAAAAATTTAAGTGTCTTTATTTAGCTGTATATGAAATCAAAAACGATGCCATCTCGTCCGGAATTAGTCAAAATCATGACTCATGATTTACGAAAAGCAAAAATATGGAAACTTGCTTCTTTTTGCTTCATTTTTTTGAAGTTTCAATTTGTTTCAAGAAATTGTATGATTTGAGGGATTCCAAGGAATTCAAGTGGCTCCATGAACGAAATACTTATGTTTGTCATACTGGTCATAGTCATACAACTACCTATTGTTATAGGTAGTTCTAGCATGAATCTGGAAGTTTCCTAAAAATGACTTTTTTAAATGGGAAATTGTCATGATGTTTTACGCAGCGTAAAACATCATGACAATTTCCCAACACAATGCTGCTACCCAAGAAATGCATTCTAAAATCACCCCAATTCCGACCAAAACTCTTCAAAAACAGAATTATCAATGTACGTGTTTTGTATCATACCTTATCGCAGATTATGCAGTACGGAAATATAGCATAAATCTTCGTATACAATTTACATTTTTCGCATGGTAAACAATGTACAAGGAACGCATAACAATATTTTTGTTGTCAAAAAGGCTCCGACTTGCATGCAGAATGAATCCCGTCTAATCTCTAACAAGTTTAGGTACAAAGAAACGCATTGCAATCACAAAACACGACAGTCTTAAAGCTGTGTAATGTAACAATACAGCATTACCGAATTTAAGGGTGTTGGTGGTTATCCATTCTTTCATCTGATGCCAATGATGCCATATTATATGGGTATGAATCGGTATGAATACTATATGAATAAACTTGGTCTTTCAACAATGCAATGCTGTACGATTGCTGAATTAAAATGAGCCAAAGTTTGGTGGCAGATTCGTCATGAAGCAATTCAGGCGGTGTTACGTACTTCGAAAAGTCAAGTATACAAAATATATACGGTGTACTATTGTGCTCTAGTCCCGGACTTGACCACTGACTGACCCGACTTGAGATTTATAATGTTGCATTGATAAACGCAAAAAGAGTTCTGTGTGCATACAACATACAATTTTATGAAACTTCTCGAGTTTGCTATCGTCATCTTATTCACAGAAGCCTAAAATGAAAACCTTTACCTTCACACTGAAATCCCAAACTTTGAAGTATGAAGCAACATTGAATTCAATCTGCGTATATCTAAATACCCATATTGTGTAAGGCATGAACATGGTGGCTTAACTACAACCTATTGTGATATAGATACATCGTAAGAAGAATACTAAATAAATGTATTTAAAATCGATGGGAATCTCATGCAATTTGATTAACGCTATGTTGTTACGCAGTATTGGTTTTTGGCTAACGGTACTAAAACTGGCTTCATTTTGCAGCATGGGTTTGCTTGCATATTGCTTTTGATGCACAGCTCTATGTATTATACACATACAACATACTATGAAGAAAGCATAATCCCAATCTGCACTCGTGTTTCTTTACGATATTGATATTACAAATTACACATCACACTTTCACACTGTTCACTGCATATCTTTATGGATTGCTTTCCCATCCTTCTCTTTTATCGAGGACGCTTATATTTATAAGCTGAGTTTTCTTACCTCCGATTGGCTCTCTATTAATTCAATATAATTTAACACCTATTCAACCAATAACATAATTGCTGTATTATGTCAGGTATTATCCTATTCACACTTCCCAAGTCAAGTTTATCCCTCACCCGGTAAAATTTTTCCTCTGAATACAAAATCATAATAAATCTTGAATTCAAATGTCAATGACAGTTTAGGCATAAATATACATAGGAGCAAAATATCCATTATGGCACACTGGCATACATACGGTTTCATGTCATTCATCTCAATAGAACATTATGCCGTAAGCCTTACATATTTGGATTTCTAAGCACTTAAAACTATTTAGTAACACACCAATTACTGTTTTTAGTGAATTAGAAAATGCCTACATAACTCCTTTTTATTCCGTTTTCCTTTAGCTATAAACATTTTAATGATGCCTATTACGATTGATTTTTCTCTAATTGAAATGCATAAGCACCAGATGCTATAACATCGCCTACCTGAACCTCAACAGTGAGGATCATCTTTGGCATATTTATTCCTAATCATTTCATTGAAGACTCGCGATAATTTTATTAAATTGAAAAGAGAAAATGAAGAGGTTCATTCTACAGGCTGCTGTAGACAGTAGTATAGAATAGTGTAGGGGAGACTTGAACCTAGTAAAATCATCATCAACGATCACGTCCATCATTTGCTCATTTTTGAACTAATGCCTAAACACAATCTTTCACATTCAGTTCTAACTTCTAACTGCGTATTTGCATGCAAAACTAAATTAAGTAGTGAAGCAGATTCATCAATGCAAAATGCAATGCATTTGTGATCATCTTCTAGAAAGACCAGACGCAGCTATTGTATATGGTGGTTGTTGTTGAAGAAGAAGACTTCTTATTTCTACTTTCTGTTTGTTCGCATTGGAATGCGTTTCATGCTCAGTTTGTGTTTACTCATTTAACACTTTTGGCAGTTAGGTGCAATATGATATGATACAATGTTTGGGCGAAGCTTGTATATAGTCATTAAAGCTCATGTTCTTGTCTTATTTCTGCACTGTTATGGATGTTAATTACTTCGCTGTTTTTATACGATAGTCTTGAATTGTATCATCTAAATTTCTTTCAATAAACTCCACATTTGAAGCAGCAGTTGCTATTTGGCATTCATTTTATTTCACATAATTTTACTGTGATATATAGATAAATGCATTATGCATTGTGATCGTAAGACTGCGTAGAGTCCTTTCAATAGGGATGCATATAGGTACTTGAAACATATTTTTCCTTTCTGACACTCTACTTACCACTACCCTCTATAACATACTCACCCACTGTAGGCAAAAAGGTATGAAGTTGTCTTACATCTTAGATAGTATACATGCAAATATCTTTCACGCTACATAATACACGTGCACCCTCAAGTCTTTCTCAAGTGCAAGGCGAGAGAAGAAAAAGTACGACAGTGAACCGTATGCACTTTTATTTTATTGCCAGTTTGAATGTGAATTTTTAACGTTAGTTCGTTATGTTATGCATGTATTATGCCAGGTGTAAAGTGTAAGAATGGGAGCTCAATACAGCTATAAGTTGCTTTTAGAAAAAAATCTAATGCTTGCTCCTACTGCTCTTATTATTCTGCTTCTTTCTCATTTTTTTTCAATGAAACCTGTCCATACATTGCATTACTTTTTTTCACATTTGAGTTGTTGAGGCTCAAGAACAAGAGAAGAAGAGAGTTTAAAGCAGGCAGCTAGCCCTTATTGTTTACTTAAGCTTCACCATTTGCCTTGATTTCATCGTCTCGTCTAGAAAACTCGAAAATTTTGTGTCGGATCAAGCCAACGAGAAATTTCGGCGAGAGAATACTCACACATATATAATATCCATTATGCATTTCAAACAATTTATATTATATGGTGAAACATTATTTTATTATTACAACGGATCAAATAGTATACTATAGTGAATTCTGTCTGCTGCTGTTCATATAATATTGGACTTGCCCGTGCCCCACCGAAAAACACGACCAAGACTTACATTTCAACTTGCAGATTGTTTGGTTTTGCCCAGTTGACCATTACTGGCTAAACTCCCGTTAAATCAAGCACCAGCAAACTTGTGGCTCCTTCTTGGTCCTCGTAATCATCATCATCATCAACAACACCACCATATTTTTGCCTACTTCTTCTGTGTGTGTATAAAACTACAGCCTACAACCAATACGATATATATGTGAAGGGGAGCTGTGTATTGTAAAATTGTAATGGTATATTATTATTTACTTACAAGCCAAAAGCAAATGGTTTAACCGAACAATCTCAAGTCAGGTAGAACAGAACCAGAATGTTCGAGTTTTCAAAAATGTAGGTACATATTATATGGGCACCTGTTTGATTCTACATAATGTGCAGAACATAATATATACACAAACGTAGCAATTTATATACAAAGGTGACTACTTCGCCATTTCTGGTAATACCATCTTCACGCTAAGATATGATAATATACGTGTGTATGAATGATATGATGATCAAAGAGGCAACAGATTACTTATTTTTCAGGTAATCTTATATCATCATATCACTGTGAAACTTCAGTGAAACAACAGTAATTTTTAGGGGGTGAAGCATCATTCTTCGTGCTAAAACTTGAGTCACCTTGAATGCATCTTTTGTATCTGACCAATCCTTTTATCCGTGCTTCATTTATATGCTCGGACTTTTACAAAATAGTATCACACACACATCATCATATCATCCATTAAGACGACCTGTAAAAGGGACAGATTATAACCTTTTATTAGGACAGCCGACCAAAAAGACAAAATTTGTGACAAAACAAAAGTGACATGTATTTTGTGAAGACGGAAACTGGGGAACTCTGAACTGAGGACGATATACTACTGACCAACATATTTTCTCTGACACTTGCTAAACAGAACACAGCCCCAAATCAAAACCAAAATCAAAGCTCTCTTACTCTTCCTGACTTCCTTGCCTGTTTGAGCGTTTAATATTAATGCGTGTCTTGTGTCTTGAGACTTGAGGTGTATAAGACGTTTTGCCCTTGGCAATAAATATTTTTGTGCAGTGGAGTGAGTTTTTGTCTGATGATGCTAATAATAGTTCGCTGACACCTTTCTTTTCGAACTCTCTCGATAGAATACACATTTAGACTTACGATTTTAGACCCTTATGCAAAGAAGAGACTCATGACAATATGGGTATATAGTGAAGTGTGCTATCTACCTTTGTATATATATATACGAGTGTGTTTGCTATAGTTAAACTGTTTCGGTACATTTTGTTCTTCAGCGTGGCACACATTTCCTCCTTTACTGTTCTTACTGACTGACTGACACTCATTTTTCGTTTTTGGAAGACTGCAACCAGAATAGCGTAAGTACGTATACGGCCTTTCTGTGTCTTGTCATGTATTTGTTCTAAATTAACTTGGACTTGAGTTGAGTGAGCTCAGATGCTCTATTGTCATACAAGCTCATAATATGAGCATACGGACGAATTGACTTTTAAACGTGAGCTTGAGCTCTGTAGTAAGAGGAAGACTATTCTTAGACATTCTTTTATTGACCAGGTAGAAAACAATAGGAAGATTTGACCACATGAAGTTGTCTCTTGAATTCTCTCTCTCTCATTTTAGTGCATCCTTAATGTTAGTATGTGTGGTATTTTTCGAGGAAATGAGATGACGGATGAATGGATACTATCGTCATCGTCATCATCATGAAAAAGAATTAGGATATATTTTTATGTGTATGCTGTACAAAACGTACGAAATGAATGCGATGTGATGTGAGACAGAAATGGACAACGTGAAACCGCATGAAGCCTCATTTTCTATGCATCAAAAAGCAGTTTAGAGTGTTCACACAGGTATTATCCTTGATTCTGTGCGTAAAATTGTATCATTGAAATTGTATTTTTCCGATTTGGTTTTCATTTTGGTACAAGAATCCCATTTATAAACAACTTTGTCCCAATTCTCACAAACGATTTAATTTTTTTTCTGCATCTTCATGCATTGCAATAAAAATAAACGGGAAAAATTATTTTTACTCTGATGAGTTGCATTTTTTTCTGCTCTTCTTCGTGAAAAAATGTAGTACTTCAGGGCAACCAACCGGTACCTATAAGGAATAAGTAAATGTAGCGTGTCTAAATAGGTAGATGCCTGAAGTCTGAACTAAACCTTGAATACGCCGGATCATTCCTAATGATTAGAATTTGAGTCCTCCTTTAAAATTGAATGAAACGAAAAAACAATAGCTATTTTCCCCTAGATTTGATGAGCCATCTCGTAAAGGAAAATCATTATAAAAATACATTACACTTTTTTTTATGAATGCTCATCATCTCATCTCCCTTGATTTTTAAGACCTGCCTAAACAGAGGCACACCTGTAACACCAAAAATGTTCTTATTCTCATAGGATAAACTAAGTACCTCTCGTAGAAAGCAATACCCCGGTATTCATCTTGTTATTTATATGTACACAAAAAAAGTCACAGCTATTCCACATATTTTCATGCATACAACATATTCAGCTTCCTTCCTTCTCTTCGGACCAATGATTACACCTTTTCAATCATTATTGTCTTAAGCATTATATTATATATCTCGCAATGATGATGACGATGATGCCACTGTTGAATGTGTGTGTTAATATCTATTTTCTCTATTTAGGACCGGCTCACTTCTGAGCTCAACTTAAAACACACGTATATCTATATAATATGCATATAGGGAAATGCATGATCAACGGCAGCGAAGAAAAGTATAATTTTGTGTGAGGTACTTTGGTTGGTAGTGGTGCGTACCTGTGAAAAACAAGACGTTGGTTGACGTTCGTGGTACCTTTTTCCTCAGCAACGTATATCAACATCAGCACATCCTCAATCCTCATCAGCATCATCATTCGAAAGAGACTTGACACAAACACACAAACTTTACATGCGTATATCCCTATATCCATTTATGCTATAACATTTATTTGAAATAGGAAGCCAAGCAATTCCTTATCATATACAATATATACAATGCGTATGCATGTGTGTACCATTAACTTCAACATATAATCCACATAAGACAAGGTAGAAAGAATCAAGACGAAGAAGCTCTTGAAAAAGTTTCAAAGACACTCGAAAAAGTCTTTTTACTTTACATTCATATGAATAAGTGCACGGAGAGTGGAGTAGAGTTTGGCTTTATACATTTTTTGGTGAGCCCTTTTTATGCTTCGCATGATACGCAACGAGTTCAGTAGTGTTTGCTTGCGCATGATATGATCGTAAAGATTTTTGGTGTTTTCTGTGCGTGGTCCAAAAAGTGAGATTCAGAGAGGAACGTACATAATATTTTACCCACGTTGATGATGATGGACTGTAGAGTGGAGAAAGATCATCATCCTTCGTTAAGAGTGCGTTAGATCATCATATCATGCAAATATGCGTGGTGGTGGTTACATATATTTGTAAAACTTTAACAGAACAAGAAAGAACGGAAAAGGTTCATATCTTATCCACGGAAGAAACGTGGAGAAACGCATGTGTCCGTGAACGTGTGAATATTGTTACCTTTTATTCTTCATAATACATGAAGATCCAATAGTTTATGCTGTGCACCCGTGTGCCCCTGCCAAAAGAAAATTGTTCTTTGTTTATTGACCTGAAGACGAAGAACCTTGACTTAGATTTTGTTGTGAGACGAAGGAGGAAGTAAACAGAGAGAAAAAAAGAAAAAGTTCCGGATATAATCACAGTGTTGATTCCTTTCATTCAACTTCCAAAAAAAGTATATTTTCGTGGTTATTGGAGTGCATCGTCTTTTCAGGAAGAATATAATATTATTATATACAGTATAGCAGAGGAAAAGGAAGGTGAGTTCGAGTGCAATTTTTTACTTACTTACAAAACGAAACGAGAATACAAAACGAAAAAAAAGTGCATCAGTAATAACGTCTCATCGTCTTCTCTATTATTAAATCCTCTTACTGTTTATGCTATTATTATCATCATTTGCATGCAGAAAGGAAAAAAAATCCAATTCATGTGGCTTATTATTATTATGCATGCGGAGAAGAAAAAAGATGATAAGGATTATTTTGTCAGTTTTCTAATTCTAAATTGTCAAACAAACGCGTAGACATCCCCAACAGATACAGCTAGTTTTACCTTATTATGTTTGTATGTGTGTGGTATGAATATTGCATGCTAATTCAGAAGCATATTGCACGGTGGCTGACGGAAGAAAATGCTAGGTTTCACCTGGCGTCCGCTTCCCATCGTTGAGAAAAAATCGCTTTCTTAACAAGCCGAGTAGCAGTCAAGATGAGATGAAGAGTAGTGTCTGGTCTTGATATAGCCCAAGCCGGTTGAGTGCTCCTTGCATTTTTTTGTCTTCCTTCCTGTTATCAAAATAAATCGTATTTTATAATGAAGGTTAAGGCTATTTTATCAATAAAAGTTCACGAAGCAAGGTTAATGAAACATTAAAACAGTTTCATCAGAGGGAAGCAGCCGGATGTTATAATAATATGGATGAGTGCATGTATGCATAATTCAAAAATTCATAATAACGACCGCCGTATTTATCTATTTATCACGGCAGTGAAACTGACTCATCATGGTGGCAGTATTACTCGATTGCATTGTTAGTTACGTGCTACACCCTGCTTTCTACTCTTTTTATGAGGTATGAGGACTTCGAAGCGTATGCTATCTTCTATAATGAAGTAAAGAAATAGTCAATTAGCGGAAGTGCTATAGGTGCATAAACAATACACACGTACGCCTTGCTATGCACACAGAAAATGTGTATTATGCTCTCATTGTTGAGCTTGAATAGAGTCATCAATTTAAAGCATTGTTTTTGCACCTGTAACAATAATTAATGTGACACTATTACTCATAAAAAATCATCATCATCTTCGTATGATTGGTCTCATAACAGTTTTGCACAAGGATAGGTAATATATAATGCTAACGTTATGTGACAAGAAGAGTAAAAGCGATAATGGTGCAACTGCACATGATGCCAGCATAAAAAACATCAATTATTTTCTCACTCCGATTCATTAAGAAGTAACGACAGCTTTTGAAAAGTGCAAAATTGACATTAACAATGGAATATAGATAGGGACATAAAATAGATATATAAAAAATAAAACCATAATGTAATAATGCCAATGCCGTCTTGAGTTTGAGTTCGCCCCTTTATACCTTGCCATAATTTGAGAATGAAAGTTAGGGATTTTCTTCCGTTGTGCGTTGCCTTCCTTTTGATGCTAATTTGCTGAAAAAGAAACATCATGACAATCACTTGCGACTGTCGGTCTCTCGCACTCCAAGCCATAATAATCATGTCATATTCACTTTTACTTCCACAAATTTTGATATTCTCTATGAAGTGTTGTGGTGTTGGTGTGAGATATTCTCTTTGTTGCACTTTATCCTGTGAAACCGTAAATAATATTCATACAAAAGGAAAATCCTTTTCTTGTGAGACAGAAAATCCCGGCATTTTTTTAAGACGGAGGAAGAGAAGAAGAGTCTCATTTGCAAATTGCATACCTATTTAACAAAAGCGTGCATAATATATATTTAAGTACATGAAGGACTTTCTTCTTCAATGAAGTTGTAATTTAGCAAAGCTATTTTGTGGTTTTACTTCAATGTTTTTTGGTTTGGAACAAAGAAACTTGCAAGACAAAAATGATGATGATGAGATGATTAGAATGAATGGGGAAGACTTTGACTTTGGATGAACAATTGACCTCTCATCTAGAAGTATCTTTACAGCAAATAAATAATGCCTATTTTTCTATGGCTTAATTAGCAAACACAAATACACAAGTGAATTACTTGTGTGAAAGGCTTCGCAATTTATTTTTGTTTGTTGAATCGTAGAAATAGGTTTAGTTTAGTCATGCCCTTTACATTATAAAGGTTTATATAGCTATAGCGTATTGCTAAGCTAAGATGTATGTAAATATACATAAATTTTAAGAGGATTCGAATAGAAATGATGCACTTTTAGGCACATTTATTTCTTTGTTTGTGTAGAATCTGTGTTAAACAAGACAATAAGCAACGATCTTTCCTCTCCTGTTGAAAGCGGTTCGTCTTGTACACTTTCGCTTGTAATAATATTTTCCATTGCATTGCATTGTGCATTCATTGCACTGCATTCTACAAAAGAAGATAGAAAAGATGTGGATTGAAGAATGCAGGTTAAGAATTTTTGGGTACATAAAGCAATAATAATAATAATACGATGTGCATGTATTTGTGTAAGTAAAATAGGTAGACATAAACACCCAAGTATTACATACAATTCTGGGTTAGGTCAGGTCTCAAATTTTTTTCTCTGGACTGGAAGAGACGACGGACTGACCTACTCTCTCAAAATGATGAATACAAAATAATATATAGGTGATGCATCTCATCTCATATCCTATTTATCTCTCTGTAACAACATGCATTTTTCACGTATTGAAATTGTTTTCCTTTTCGATTTTTGTATGCATGCCAAGCCAATTGGATGATAGCCCTCGTTTTTCCCTCTCTAGAAAAAAAGATAACTGTAATTTCAGTTTGACGCAATGATACCAATATATTATTCCTTCTTCGTCATTCAGTTGATGTACGAGTTTCACTTGATTTTTGTTTCCTCAATACCGAGAAAAATAAATGACTTATTGCATGCAATATGACGTTCTTCTGCACAGAGCACAAGAAAAATCACAAGAGACTTGCTTTTCTACTTTATTGTATGCCTTCAAATTTATCAAACACTTTAATAAAACCCCTTATCAAACTATCTACTTATAACTTTGAATTTTGAATTTGAAAAAAAAGAAGTTGTTGTGTCAAAGTCAAAAAGTGTGATAAACAAGTTTGGAATTAATGTTCCTCTCAGAGCATCATGCAAGCTGGGAAGTTAAAAAAGCAAATGATCGACAGACAATCGTCAGTATACCAATTGATTAATTGAGATTATAATTAAAACGGCTTCATTACAATGTAAGACAGGATTTGTGCAAGGGGAAATGAGTTTGGGATGCAGCTTTTCTTTGTTTTATATTCACATATTCACACACAATGATTTGTTGTGAGTAGTGTGCATCTGCAGTCTGCATCATGCATATGTCACGGTGCCAAAGCCAGATTTCGCCTATAGTCGGCTCAACTTTTATCAGAAAGTAATGATTTACAACGTGATCAAACAATTGCACATGATACATTGGTTTTTACACACACACACGCATAAGTATATATACACGTTTTTCTTTTGAAAAAAATCAAGCTTAAGTCCAATCCAGTCTTGAGTGGTGAGTAGAAGGCGGCTTCATTTTCTAGTATATATTTTGAAAAATTGAGAAATGAAGATCAAGGTCACGAAAGGACATCCGCTTTTCATTTCAACATTCAACTTACGGTACAACTCGCAACTGCGTATGAAAGCATAAGAGACACATTTTAGATCCTTATGATGTGATACATTGAGCTATTATAGTTAAAACATGCATCCGCACTCATCTCATCATTATATTGCAATCGTGTTTCAAGTGGCATTACTAGTCTATGAATACATGATGATCATGATCTTCTTATTCTAATAAAAATCATGATGATAATCAACCTATGTTGTATATAAAGGCCAATCAACCAAAGGCGTTTTTGTCTTCGTCGTAAGTCGCGTACCTATACGTTAATATACACATTTTTTTTTAAAGTACAGACAATATGCGTCGTCAGTCAGACTTACTTTTTCTTTAAAAAAATCACAATTGTTCTTCTTATGTAGAAAAAATATTTTCGTTTTCAAGTGGCCCTTCCTACTTACTAACCATGTATTAGTTTAAAGGATTGATAAGGAAAGATGAAGTGAAAATCCCCTTTCCTTTAAACCATGATTCTGACCAGATTTGTACGTGCTGTGCAATGCACAATTGCTCAAAAACGGTTCTTGTCCTGTATAAGGCAATTTTGTTTTTATTCCTGGCACAGAACACAGCAATAGCAAATATAGTAAAGAAACCTTGATCCTCAACTACACATTAATTCCACATACTAGATTTAAAAAATGTGCATAAAAAGGATAGTATATCGCAATAAAGATCATAAAATGTAAATGAAAAATCAGAGCAGAGAATCTTCTTCTTTTGTGGTTCTTGTCATAACTTTTATTATCTCTTCACTTCTTTTGGGGTGAAAACTATATGCTAACTTTTGATCTTGTGTGTGGTATGTGGTAGTTATAGAAGATTTGTGTGTGTTGATGTTGAATTGGGGGAGCGGAGAATGAAAATTGCTCTGTTTGGGTTTAAGTTTTGTGTGTGTGTGCGTGAGGATGAAGGTGAAGGAGGGTATTAAAAAGGATGATTATCGATAATTTTTCTGTCTTTCTTTGATTCATACAATGAAGACATGTTTGATATCAATCATGAGCGATGATGAGTTAAAATTTGAGAAAAATATAGAGTATATATCTAGTCTCCTTTTACTTCATCCTCACATTAAATATACTGATTAGGAGAGGATAATGTGAGCATGTGGTTTTGTAGCAAATAATGCCTCAGCAGCCCTCAGCTCTTTGAAATCCTCACTCAACCCACGTTAAGTAAAAAGAACAAATGGGTGAATAAAAATTATTATTATATTGAATTGACGTATAGCTACTTTTTGATGCGTAGGCATTCCGTATTCCTTACTAGTGCCATTAACAATGTTGGCTCTTAAGACATCATTTTAACCTTATGAATGAAACTTGAAATTCCTGTTGACCACTATTTCACTTGTGTGAGAGGACTATTCATCTTCAGCTCTTCTATTTCTCAGCAACAAGACAAGACTGTAAAAGGGATCCAATGCAAAATACAACGAGAGAGGAATGTAATATGCAATTTGGCACTTGTGGCTTCGGTAGCAGACCCTCCTCACACATAAAGTTGATAGCAAGTTCATAAATTCTATTGAGTATATAAAGTAAAAGAATGGTAATTCACAGTTATCATGAAACTGCTAAATTTTCTGTACTCAAGCTGATTCTGAAGCTAACAACTTACAATACAATAAGAAGTTTTGATCTGCTGCTGCTCAAGGCATTTGGGTGTTCTACTCCCATCATGGCAATCGTATAAAAAGTTCATAAAATATACTAGACATTAGATACGTATAGTTAGTTATCTTTATCTCTGTCTGAATACTTGTGTAGCTATTCTGCTTCTACATTGTGTTCTGATGTAGAGCCCCCAGCAGGCAGGTAGTGTAAACATATGAGACCCGTATGTAAAAATTGTAAAGACCCACCAACATCAACTGCAGATTTTGTAAGCTTATTGTGTCTAACTGATTGACTATACGAAGCCAAAAAAGACACTGCCAACTGTATAAAATTAAATTAATCCAACAGTCGGGTTTTGTGTCATCGTAAATAATTTGAATAGAATAATTTGTACTCTCGTGAATTTATAGAAATTGAAATTCAATTATCAAGTAATTTTATTGACCAATATCTGAAAGATATATAGAATATGCATTTCTATATATGTATATGTAATAATGGCAACATAAAATTTTGAAATTGGCTTGGCTTATTCAACATTTTTTGAACCATAAGTTAAATTAAGACGGACTAATATCAGGGTTGCAATAATTACAGCAAATTACTTGTTTTTATCGTGTCAAGTAAGTCTTCTCGTGAAAGAACCAGTATATGTTCACAGAAGATACACGGATATGAGTAAAATGAAAAGAACATAAGTATTAGGATAATATGTTCTTTCTTCATCTTCTTGGATGAGATGCGGGGAAAATCCCACTTTGTAAGCCATTTACTTCATATCAAATCATTTATCATGATCTTGTAAATCATAAAATGATAATGATTGCAGTTTTCAGTATAATATTAACTATTTAAAGAAATCACAATGATGAAGATGAACCCATTTTTTTTAGTAAATAAATAAAAGGATGATTAATAAAATTGCCTAAATTGGTGTATTTTTGCGATCTTGAATTGTAGCTAAAAAGCCTAAATAAATTTGATTTAAAATATTACTGATCTTGAATGCAATTTATAAATATTAATGGGTAATCTGATACAGCAAGTAAATACGAAAGCAACCTTATTTGTAGACACCTAACTAACAATTGATAACAATCAAAAATTATATTACAACGAACAACATTAGTCAAATCATCTTTCCACTGTAACTTATTGAAAATCTTGTTTTGAAACGTGACGTTAGGCTATTTTTACTATCATAATGATCGTGATCTTGTGATCTACAAGAAATCAGAAAGTAAACCAAAAAGATTTACGAGCTAGAAAATATCCATATATTTTGAATTTTCATTTGACTTATTAAATCTGTTTATCGGAATCGAAACTCTTTTACCCTGTATCACATGGAATCTTTATGAGCTACCGAAATAGAATTCAAAGATAGTTCTACTCCTATTGTAGTTAGCAAGAAGAGAAACTGCATATGAAATTGCTTATTAGCAGCTGAACCTAGACCTAGGCAATATTTTTCTGAATAGAATTCAACCGTTTTGAATGTTTAACAAAGGGAAAAGAGTGGCATTGTGGCGTACAATTTTATGCATAACATTTACATGTCACTAGAACCCATTCTTCTATTCCATTTTGTGTATCATTCTGATATTAAGGACAAAGTGGCGGTCTTAGAGTCGTCATCCTTTGGTATAGTTTGTAGTTTGTAGAGTGATATGTTATAAAAGTACACTTCCTAGACCTGCTTGTTCTCTCTTGAAAAGACGACAAATTACATGCAAAAAACTTTAGTACTGCAACATGTGTAAAAAAGCCTACCAACCACACACACACACGCATTTGACACCAAATGTCCCGTTACAAAATGATTGATTTTTGAATTACTGTTGGAGTGTAAAAAAGGAAGAAAGGGTTTGGCTCTGTTTTGTGTATCATTCTGATATTAAGGACAAAGTGGCGGTCTTAGAGTCGTCATCCTTTGGTATAGTTTGTAGTTTGTAGAGTGATCTGCTATAAAAGTACACTTCCTAGACCTGCTTGTTCTCTCTTGAAAAGACGACAAAATTACATGCAAAAAACTTTAGTACTGCAACCTGCAACATGAGTAAAAAAGCCTACCAACCACACACACACGCATTTGACACCAAATGTCCCGTTACAAAATGATTGATTTTTGAATTACTGTTGGAGTGTAAAAAAGGAAGAAGGGTTTGGCTCTGCATTTTAAGCGTATTGTATTTAGGACGTCACGTCACACATAAAAATGTAATGCTACCCTGTAATTTTTCTAATTTGACAATGGATCTTGCTCTAACTTGCCGCTTTCCTTCAAACCCAACTCATTGTTTTATCAATTGTTGTAATATTGCGTCAAGGATTGACTTATATTGTTGTCTCGCATGTCTTCGACAATTTTATTGCTTGACATTCAATAACTTTTACAACTCTTTAGAAACGCATTTTAGTGATGGTTGGAACCTTTCTAAGAAAATTGAAAAACGAGACGATGCTAAAGTTATAAGATGAGGATCTCATTTTTGTCGGCTATGTGGAAATTGGGTAATTTTTTTCGGTGTATTTCTCGTGGTACATCGGTTGACCTAAATAATACCTATTGAATTTTGGGGAAGTAAAAAACGCCTACTGTCAACTGAAAAGCGATCAGCATGCAACTCAAGAGACAATCCTTCACTCGAAGCTGTGAAAATCGGCTGTGTATTGACGAACTTCATTGCTTTTTTTCAATTTGAAAGCAGCTTGCAACGGCATTCATCAGCATCGTCATATTCTTCTTGCTATAGTTGCAACCTACTGATTAGATCAGAATTTAGAATTCACGTTGAAGTTCAATGAGTGAAGCTTCAACATCAAGCATCTCTTCAAAAGCCTTCTCCCATCTTCTGTTCATTTTTAATTCACTCATTCGACCAATCTGTTTGCACGTGCCGCAATAATTACATGCTTCAGAATTGTTTGTACAAATAATTACACTAGTAGTTCCTTGTTGTCGTGTGTTGTCGGCTTTAAAGGCCATTGCTCTGTTGTCCCACTATCCAAATGGATATTCTTAACAAGCAGTTTGTAGTTAGTTAGTAGGCATCCAAGATCAGCTCGCCATGAATATCTCCCTTTTAATATGGGTAAAAATAGCAACAGTTGCCATTGAACTTGAACATAAAATTTTCTATGGAACAGAAACAGAGAGTAATATATTATACAGAATTTCCTCATTTCTTCAAATTTGGATGTCACGCCGCAATTGAAAAAACCCTGAAATCAATGTATTACATGACATTATAGGTACCTCAAGACGCTGATAGCGTCTGATACATAATAAAATCTAAGTGTGCAATTTCAGAGTATTTTTATCAACTGTCCTTAAAATCGGAGCCACTGATTCACCTGCAGTAGTTGTTAAATATCCAACTCTAACATATTTTCAGCATACTAACTTCAAACTTAACAGAGAGATACAGATGCCTATATGACATTGTTCGGTGTCCTTGTCCTAAGCTTAATTTTTGTTTGTGTCATATATTCCACATTGGATTATCAAAACCCCACACCCTTTCCATCCATCTTGCTCATTCTTAGAAACTCAAAGGAATGTTTAAAAATTCTTAAACCACGCTTGTTTTTGTGGTTGTCATTTACTAGAATAGCTTCACATTTCCATATTAGAAAGTATATGTGTGTATGATTTTCACATTTAGGATGCAAGAATTTTTTCTGAATGAACACTCGGTCTTAGCATTGTGATAATGATATGATAATGTGAGGGGATGTGGTGTGGTGTAGTAGTTGGTAGTTTTTAGGTAGTAAATGATTTTGTATTCATCACATAAGAATCTGAATTTTCATTAGGATGCAGTCATTTCCTTTTCGCAGCTCATCTACTTTCTTTACACTTAAGACTCACTTCATTATTACCACCAACCACTCGTCATACTCCATATTTCACGACATAATATACTCATTCGTCTTCGCTATATACCTGCAGTGCAGTATATATAGAGAATGAAGTATAGTTTAAACCCTGATGCGATGGCCTACAAAATCTCTTTCACTTCCTTTCATTCATAACAATATAATAATATATAATACTTAAGTATGATATCAGGATTACATTATGATATTCCTTTCATTACGCCAGTTACATTTCTCAGGGTGCCACCTGCTCCACACTAAGTTGGGTTGCATGCGTCAAAAAGAAGAAAGAAGTCTTATTCAATTGATAGCACGCTATACGCTATGTTCATTCACCGTCAGTAAGAACAAGGAGCTAGACAATGGCAATGGCATACTGAACCCCTTACTTTGCCATTATCTCTCTTTCAGAAACAAGGAAAAGAAGAATGTTTACGTCTGAGTACATCCACTAAAAATCATTTTTATCTTTAAAGCCGACTGATAATGAGAGTGGGAAGAATGAGGATTCATACACTTATATATTTGTAGGAAAGCAGATTGAAAAATAAAATTTACTTGATACCCAACAACTTCAACTCTTCAGCTCATCATCGCAACCCTTTGCAAATATAGCAAAACATTCATAACCTTTTCACGGTGTAAGGTTTTTATGTAAAGTGTGTTAATGTTACTTAATCAACTGATCTACGAGAAAGAAAAGGCTCGTGTATATAACAATATAAATGTTATCGTCAAACAAATTTTCTTTCATGTGTGTATATAGGAAACAGAAGGGAAAATGTGGATTAGTGGGGTAGTATGCAATCCATTGTATAACAAGGGAATGGTGACGCGTAAGAAAGTAATTGACGAGTTGCGTACTTCCTGCCGTTTATTTATGTGCGAACTTTTTTCCTGAAGGGAATGACAATGTATAAGACAATAGCGGGTGAAATCTTTGTAATGCAAATATAGTCACTTGAGTTTCCTCACTTTTAATACTTTTGATTACCTACTTTAAGCTTTGAATACAACTCTTCATAGTCATCATCATCATCGTTCATACTTTTTCTGCGCAGTTAGGTATATTTGCGGATGCAATATGCATGCATAATTTAGAGTTGTTTATAGCTTTCATTGATACTTGTGAGGACTAGTTGGTTGGGACGTGGGAGATATCCTTCGGGAAGTAGGTAAATACCGAAAGTAAAATGTAAACAGGTACTTTTTGAAATCGTAGTAAACTGTCATTAAAGAATATCCGCTGAGCATGCTTCGTTTTGTATTGAGATTATAGGGATACGTTTTTTTACAAATTATTTTTTTGTTTTAAATATTCAAATGGATTGTTGAAGGGAAGTTATTGAAATAAATAATTGTTATGCTAGCGTAGTGAAATATTTTCGTTTAGCACCATTCAAACAAGCATAGATGAATTGATGGATGATCTAAACGAAACTAAACGGCTGACTGAAGATATAGCTTCTTTTGTAAAACGCATCATTCCAAACTTGATTTGATTTCTTTTGAAAGAAAGTAAATGACTGCTGAAAAGGCTTGCGGACGGTGACGTTGCGATTTTCCCTACGATTACGATAAGATTTTTTTGTCATCTTCGTCATATACCTACATTAGTTACTTGCTTTTGCAGTCGCGTTAATTTGTTTTTCTTTTTCTTCTAAATCGTCAATCGTGGCTTGCTTGGTTTTTTTGGTTGCATACACACACCTGAGCTGAACTTAACATTTATCGTCTTTTTACTGCTAGCTATAGCACACACAGTAAAAAAACAAATTCAAGTTCTATAACATATTTGCGATGCAATGTACCGGTAGAAAATGTGCTAGTATATAGCAGTAAAAACTTGTATGGGACACAAACGCGTGCTCTTAACTTGTAAAATAATTGAACAAGATGAAGGGATATGTGTGATGGGTTTTCTTGCTTTAAAGCAGTCAACAACCTCATCATCATCGCATAAAGTTTATTTGTAGTATTTTTTATGAATAATGTTCTCCCCTTTTAGTTGGTTTGACATTTACGACTCATCGCATATAGCACCGTAAACATTTATTACTACTTAGCGGTTGCCCATCCGCATATTGCGGTGATTCAATTATGAGGGCTGGTGAAGAAAATGAAACAGGTGATGTGATTTTGAATTGATGGTGATAGTTTGATGAATGATGATGAGAAAACTGTGCTTTAATACTTTTGTCATTTAAGTTGTCCCTATAATGCGCAATTGCGAAGTATGACAAATATGCCAAAGTTTGGTGCACATACGGTTTAATATTAATTTTTAAGAAAGTAAATAATTAAGAAGATTCGTTAAATTCAGATACATCTTGCATTCTACATTATAATCGGGTAAGGTAGGGAATTGTATAACTAGAAGATTAAAGCTCACATAGTCACATAATATCATATACGCGTACATATCGAATGTATCGAATAGTAAACACTTGGTACAGAATACACATACAAATATACAATACAATTACAATGCAACTCTTGAGTTTTAATTAGAAACGGTAGCTCAACAGTTTTAGTCTTTGGAGAGGATAATGGCATGATGAAATTTTGATTCTTATTGCAGATTTTTAAGATGAAGAGAATAGGGTCAAATCCGACCCTATCTAAAATGTCCCTGCTGGGCGTGATAGGGATTTTGTGCGCATTCATCGCTCCAACAGTTTATGCAGAAGGAAGTGACACTGCAACTTGCCAATGCGGAGTATTTCTTCTAGGCGGAGGGACACTGACATTCTCAGCCGATGCTAAACCAGTACTTGCAGGTAATTAAAATTAATTCAAATGCAAAAGTGTGTACTTTTTTACCTGTATAAACATTAAAATGATGTTTTAGGAAGGGATTTTAAGAAAAATTGAATTGAATCTTCAATTGAATTTTTGTACATGTAACTGAGTAGAGCATGACATTGAAAAGGGTAGAATCTTTGGGTTTATTCCAATACAATTCAAGGACTTTCCTGGAAGGGGAACGAAGAGTTCAAAGACCTGTAAAAATGCAGTCGGAAAGTCCTATTCCTTAGAAAGAGTGCATGTCCTTTTATCTTTAAAAATAGTTTTTTTGCTGCGTATTTGAAGGGTCTCACAAGGAAATTCAACCCTAAAATCCTTGAAAGTTCCTTGAACTTTTTAGATGCCTTTTTTGAATGTTCATATTCAGCTATACCTTTCTGAAAAGGCGTCAGGTGAATAATGACAGCCCTTTTTCTAACCCTCCACTTCACATCATTCAATTCAATATAATTTGTAAAGAATGAATTCTATCTTGGGTTGAGATGTAAAGCACTTAAAATAGAATCCCTCTTCTTTAGTCCTTTTGTTATTACTACGATAAGCTTCATCAGATAGAAGAAGCTTCACATCGCATTATGATTAGGAAGAAACAGCAAAGGTACTTGTAAAAAGATGTATCATTTTACAAAATATACCGTTGTGTTGTTTGTAAAACATAAAACCGTAGAAAATACGTCAACATACACTTTCATCATCCTAAAATGGGCTATTGTGCTCACTTTAAAAAAGGACTTCTAGATGATCAATGATTTATCTTTTACCAAACTTGTGGTTAAAGGATAATTCCAGGAAAAACCTTGAAAGTTCATTCCCCTTAGATTTTATATACATAACCTTAACCTTGGCATTCAAGTTTCTTGTCAAATGACTACGCTTAAAAATGAATATGCTTGATATAGGCGTATGTAGCCTTAAAACGGAACAAATTTCGATGTCAATGAACATTGTTAACTCTTAATGTATTTGAGGCTGAAAAGTGTACATGCAATCCTAATAGATTTTTTGTAGACTATATTGCGAATACATATTCCAATTATTTAAGCACAGAATTACACGTTGCTGTTGCCAGTATCTGTATAAAGTAATAAATTCCGATGATTTTTGCAGGTTTACCAGTGGCAGCCAACTGCAGCGCATCCGATGACAAAATCTCATGTGCCACAATATGTCGGCAGCTTATCCAAGCAATGTCCGGAAATCAAGAGAATACCCCACTGGTACAAACAGTTGTTTTAGCTGCAACACGCACCCTTGCTTGTCAAAGATTCAATAATGTCCGGAAATCAAGAGAATACTCCACTGGTACAAACAGTTGTTTTAGCTGCAACTCGTACCCTTGCTTGTCAAAGATTCAATGAGTCCCACAAAGTTCCAGCACCAAGGAATTTTGAGGGAACAAACAGACAGACATTAGCTCAATTGGATGAGCAAAACAAATGGAAATTCTTTGTTGGGCCAAGCTCCCATGGGGCAAGATCAGACTTGGCTGCAGAAAGAGTTGGAACAACGTCCCAAAACGGTGCGATTGACGGAAGTAATAATAATGCTGACCAAGATGAAGAAGCGACCGGTGCACTCACTGACCCCAAATGGCTTGGAGGTTATTATAGGTGGTGTGACGAACACTGGATTTATGCTGGAGTTAGCTTGCACGAGCCATTATGCTGTCAAGGACATGTTCCCAAAAGGTAACTTTGAAGATATGCTTATTTCGCAGTATAATTTGGTATGAAAACTTGTATTTAATAAAATGACATATTGGTCAGGTGTCCGAATTACCACCCGGAAGAAGCAACAACACGTAAATCATCAGCAAGAAACGGAAGAAGACCACGTTTGATTGTTATCAAAAGATGTCTAAAAGATGTCCAAATAATATTTGTGAAGATGAAGAGGACGAGGATGCAGAACCATCATCTGGAGAATCAAACAATAAAGTATCCCCAACCTCCCTCACCAAACCCAGTTTAGATGATGGGGAAGATGAGACCGAGGCTCCTGAGACAGTAGACAAGGAAGAGGATGGTGAAGATGATGCCCAAAAAGAAGCTGAAAATGATGAGAGTAGTAGCGAAACTATTAATTTATACACAACCCCAACGCCAATCCCATCCAAGCCTTTGAATGCAACGGTGATGTCTGAAGCGTTAAAATTTTTCGAGACTCTAATGGAAGGTTTAGGATATGGAGAAATCTTCGAAGGAGTACGCTCCGTGTTACCGGAAACAACTACTGTGCAACTTCTTGAGCGAATTAATCATGGAGGATGGCTCACCCAATATCAGGACCGTTATATAAAGTGGCCACGTGAGTTTAGTCTTGGCTATTGCTATATGGAGTACTCAATGTACAACGTCAAGAATGAGGGTGGACTTGTACCTGCAACTCAGATGTTGTTGGAGCGTATGTTCGGACCAGATCGTCCCCTCCCAGCTGGAGCACGACTTCCACAGCCACCACAAACACCTCAGCCAGTTGTCCAAAACCCTTATGATAACGGCTTAGCTGGAGAACTAACAAACTACATTCAACCAATCCCACAACTTCCTGGAAATAGTTTTGGGGGTTATGATCATTACGAGCAGCACTCTAGAATACCTGGAAATAGAAGAGTAAGGCGTGGTGTCAGTGTTTCAAGGAGTTATTCTGGCTCACCTGCTGCACGCGTTACGGGAAGAAGTAATACGAGTAGAGCTGTTCGCAGAAATTCTGTCAGGCGCGTCAAACCACAATCCAGAAACGTTCCTATAGCTTCTCCATATGAAGCGCATCCTGCACCAGTGGTGCATGCTACAGCCGCCCCCGTTCCAGTTGCAACTCCCCCGCAGACATATAGCAATCAGTTTGTTCCAATCCAGACATTTCAACCAAGTCATTATAGTGGCTCTAGTAGTGGAAGACAGAGCTCATTTGTACCAACCAACACGGAGAAGAACAATAATGCTTATGAAAGACAACCTCCAAACGTTTTCCCTAAGGTTTACCGCAACAATGTTCCTTACACCTTCGATTCACAACAACAAACCACGCCTGTTCGAAGAAGTCATCAGGAAGTAAGCAGCAGTAGCAATAATAATCAGAACTTGGCTGAAATTGCTCGACCCCGTAGACACCCTGGTGGGGAGGAAGTAGTTGATGACGCTACATCATCTCAAGGTTCTTATCAGACAACGGGAAGTCAAAGGGGACCAATGGGACCTCAACCAATGCCACCACATCAGTATCAGCAACAGCAACAAAGACCTCCAAATCCAACTGGAAAAGATGGTCCTTCACCAGGAAATTTGTTGAATATCGCGAACATGTTGATGCAAACTGCCATGGCAGGTGGAGGTAACAATGAAGGGGATAAGGTCACAAACATGATGCAAACTGCGATTCCACTAGTTGCACAAGTTGCTAATAATCCAGCAGTTCATAGTATGGTCAGCAACCTAGTGACGACCTTCTTAACACCACCAAATGCAAACGCTCCTCCACCACCCCCTCCACCACGTCCATCTCGACCTGAGCCAGAGGAAAATTGGGGAGATAATAGCAGTAGCAACAACAAGAGACCACAAAGCTCCAAATCTCCTGTTAGGGACAGTGACGAGTTGAGTTCTAATGAAATTGATGAGCCTGAGGTCACCTCAACAAATAATAAACCAGTAAATGCCAGACCACCACCGAATGGTGGAGGTGGCGGTGGTGGTGGTGCCACTGATATGATTGCAAGCATGGTTCAAAACATGGTATCAAGTTATATCAAACACATATTCTCACCATCACCTGGAAGACCTCCAAGGCCTAATCAAAGGCCTGGAGGCCCACCCAACAATAAACCTAATGATAAGCTTGGAGTAGATAAACCAGTCACAAATGATGCCACGGAAAGTAATGACATTGTAGATGTGATTGCAAATTGCGGCAAAACCATTCTTCATTTCAACCTTTGGAGTAGTTCCTGGAGATCCTGGTTATGGAAGGTTGTTAAACAGAAGGAGAGACTCTGATTACCCACCATGGTACGTAATATAGAATTTGCATGGAGTTTGTCTAAAAAATTGTGAGGTTGCTATTCTTTTCTCAATTTATTCACCATGATATAATTCGGTATGATATATATAATTGATTATAGGCAAAGTGGCACTTCCAAGCGCCACAATCCCAACGACTATTTGACTGAAGACCCAGATCCAGGTACAGGCTTGTTTGAAATCATCTTAGGACCACCAAACTTCCCCGACACTGGGAACAAACTGTATGACTTTGGAAATCGAGTTGTCTTCGGCTTCAAAAATGCAAATGAGCCTCACCACGGCGTGTATTGCTTCAAGCAATATTTTGTGAACAAAGTCTGGGACTATTTCCGAATGGGTATTAAAACTGTGTTTAAGTAGGAAAAAGCAATTAGCTATACAATATTACATTATGGGGATAATGGACAAAGCATCAACAAAAAACTGACTGACGCATTTAGTTAAACTTTCAATACATTACAGAATATTGTAATATTATATTACTTAAAGATAGCAATTAGGTTGTAGTTCTTGTTCATGAGTTTTCTCAAATGTTTAACTCCTTTTTATGATTACGGTGTATACTTAAAATTTCGGACAGAGGGAATGATACAAGTGCCTGCTTTAGTTGGTGTGAAGATTTGCTCAAATTGAAGTAATTGGCATGTTTTAATTCATTTTTTTGGGTTTTTATTTACTTTGTACGGTAATTTCTTCATGAAATACTTCTTGTATTGTAGACAGCGACATATTATTGTTGACGAGGTTTTGTATAATTTTATCTAGTCAGGTTTTTACATGCATGCAACTGCATCTATCTAATGAGAAAAATGTCTTCTTTGAATGTGTCATGAATTATATGAATCGTGAAATTCAGATGCGACTTTTCCAGCATATGTCCCTCTGCTCACGGAGCTATTCTAAAATGTTGACTTGGAATAGGATTTTTTTCAAACTTCATGTTTCATGAAAGGAGATCTTTGTAACCGGTCCATTTATATCAAATTAACGTTGTTCTGCAACATTGCATTGCAACAAAGAAACGGTATCAATTTATACCTGTATTGTATATACGTATGATGCAAGCGCGAGTGCTTCCGGGGTGTAAAATCTTCGTGACAAGCTCCGTTTGACGTTGATAAAACTAGCGTTCTGTTACAAATTAATAAATGATAAAAAAGAAAAATATATACAATTAGTCTAATTAGCTATAATTTTTCAATGTTTTTATATTTAGTTTAAAATTCAGCCAGTTGATTATCCAATATGTATTCTGTAGTGAAATAAGAATTTTATTTGATTAGCTATCAACTATTTTTTATAGTACATAAGCGATAAAAACTATTTATACATATTTAGACGTTCAAGAGTAATGTGGGAAGACCAGTGCCAACTTTTATGTATGATAACTCTATACACACTACACACATTATATGTAAAAACAAATTTTAGACAATGCAAACTCTCCAATACGTGAGTGAAGTACATAGTATACTGTATAATACAGAATTCGACAAATACCGAGACCTGAGTTGAGATTATAACTGACGGCAGTGTTTTTCGTATTTAATTTTAATAGACGGAACGATTTCCCTGTTTTGTATCTATCTATTGCACTGGCTACATTACTGAACTGCAAATGATGATTACATGGAATGAAATACAAACGTATCGTTTCATGATTGGAAATGATAGAATGTTACCCATTATCATAAGAGATTTGATTTGATGTGTTTTGTGATGGCTTCTTGTATTCGATTCAAGATATAAGGGTTTTTTTCTTTAAGAATTTAGCACAAATAACAGTTATCGTACACAGTTAATTTCATTTGAGAAATAGCTATTGATGTTGATTACTTCATTGAAATTAGGTTGTAAGTCTGTTCTAAAAAGTTAAAAATAATAGTTTTTAGTATATGCAGTGTAGTTTCGGTAGTGTCTGAATGTAAATTATTTTGATTACCTGCTATATATGATATATATGAATATATGAGTTGTATTCCTTGTATGTAAATTATTATTGCATGTTAAAAATGTGAATAAACATGATACAAAAGCTAATCATGCGGTTAAGATATTGACTGATTGAGGACCGAGAATAGTAAGATTTTTAAAATATCATTTATTACTAGGGTTCAGGCTACATAATTTTCAATCGTTCAATATCACCAAACAATATCATAATAATTCATCGAAATCAAACATGTTCCTAATAAAAACTATTTGTTAAAGCGCTGTAAAATGATTAGAGAGTACAGCATTGGAAATACTATTGTAACATACTATAACATACTTTGACTATAATTGACATAAATGTCTTTCAAAATTATTACAATGCACTCAATGCATTAACAAAATTACTTGTGTTGTGCGTTCATTCAATTCATGTAATATTACTCACTGATAATAATAATCCTACATTTAGATCATGTATCGTATGAAAATACCAAATCGAAAAATAAGAGTCTTTATAACATTCGAAAGATTAAGTAAGTTATCATTACGAACGCTTGATAAAAATAAAACTTGTTGTTGAGTAATCTTGAGAAAGATTGGGAAACATTTTAAGAACTGTTACACGTGATATCACTTAAATGCATTGCCTTTCTGTTTTTCAAACCACATATAATCTGTATTGTAATTCCGTTGTGTCAGTTAAGGCTTGGATCAAAACATTTGAGTAAAGTTTTAAAAAGACAAGGCGTTTGCATCCAATTCACATTTCGTTGCCTGTGTCCACAGTTAATCTTTCAAAAGATGCAGTTAACCTGTTTTGACCTGTATATGTAACAAACATTGTTGAGAAATGAAGCTCAAAATAGTAAAACAAATTTTACACAACATGAAAACTTACCGAATAGAAACTCATTTCCAAGCATAGTAGTTTGCTGTGTTTGAGGCAGGCCTTCATAGCAGTTTGATGGTGGAGGACTCCACGGTGCAGGTGCAACATAAGTAGACGGAACCTGGAGAATCCGAAATATTTTAAAAACTCTGAACAAAAATATTTGGCTTCCTTAAAAATATGTTGGAAATACCAAGATATTCCCAGGACCTCCGGGTGGTGGGGAAGACGGATAGAAAATTGGATGACACGTCCAGACAACCGGTGGAGACATAGGTGGTGAGCCAGGAGGGACAGAATCATGCATCCAAATGTCGTAAATCTAGCATGTTCATCAATTTTAATAACAGAAAACGTAATTAGAAGAACGTATTTTTAAAATAAAAAATGACCAAGTAATAAAGTATATGCAGTAATTGCAAGTTTTGATGCTTTACGAAAACTTTCATAATATTATAGACACATAAAATATCCATGTTAGAAATTTTTAAGAAGTTGGTTTTGCGACGTGTGTGCATTCCCACAATGAGTTAACTGGTTATATCATACGTACCGGAGGACTTAATGGTGTTGGACGATCAAATGAGAAAACATTGGCATCCGATGTTTGTTGAGGAAAAGCAGGTGAGGCGAGTGGAGAGAACAGTGGCGGGGGTGGAGCAGATCTTCGTTTTGGTGTAGTTGTCCAATCGTAAGGCTTTCCGTACTTTGAAGAGCCTCCAGAACTGTAAGGACGTGCTTCTCTGTTTTTCCAAGTGTCTCCAGAACGAGGAGTTACTTTGCCCATATTTCCCGAGCTGTCATCAGATCCAGATTCTAAGTACACCTTTGCAGAGTTTAGCAATACTGTCTTTTTGTTTCGATGCTTTCCTTTCAAAGAAACGACATCTGGAATGGCTTGAAGCATCGATAGCACTGATGTATATCCTAGCTGAGCCGAACGAATTGGAAATCCATACCTGAAATATTATAAGATATATTATTATACTTACCCTGGATCTTGCATTCAGTCATTTATGAATAATCACGAGTACTATGACTAAATATTTCAATAAATAATTTCAAGGGACATATGCCAAAAATGTAGAGTATTACTTGTGAAGAAAAGCATTCTCTATGCTGGACAACGGTAAATATCCTCCATGGGTTTCCAACAACTGTGATATATTATACGCAAAAATTCTTAGAGGAGTAAGGCTAACGGTTCGTGTCCCTAATTCATTCGTTGGAGTCACCAACATGATGTTGCTAAAATCCTTTTCAACTGTAACTTCATCCACTACAACATCCCACTTTTCAATCATCGCAGAAATGAATTCATCCATATTCATTTTGTAATCTGACGCTTGCTGAAGTATAGCTTCTGCCTTCTGAGCTAAATCTTCTATTTGAACACGGTCCTTCGCTATGAGTTCTCCATTTTCAACCTAACATAAATTAAATGTTAATGTTGCATTAAAATAGGTGAATGCTGGTATGAAACTTAAGTTTTTTTATTTCTATTTAACATACCATCAAGAAATTTTCAAGCTTATTGCAAATCAAATCATCCAAGCTGCTTGCACCACATAAATCTGGACGCAGTAAAAATCCATGTTCTTCCAAGAAACGGTCGACTACCTCTTCTATACGGGTTGTTTCTTCATTCTTTTTACGCTGTTCGATAATGTTACAAATCTGTTCTCCAACAACCTAGAAAAGGGAAAATTTCAGACAAATGCAAACTTTTTTTAAATGAGTGTGAATAATACGAACTGTTGAAGTACCTTAAGTTGCTCCTTCGGAGTCAAACGAATTGTCTTATCTTCAGGAGCACAATCGATTGAATTTGTACTGATCACGGTTATAGTGTCGCTAATTGCATCAAACAACTCTGCTAGTTTACCAAATCCATAGTCGGAGACACGACATTGTTCTGTTAAAATCAAACCATCAATAAGCAACTGCATGATATGTAAAAAGTTGTGTTGCAAACTTTTTAGATTGATGAAACTGGATTAAACTAACTTACTTTGAAAGTGATGATGATAATACGGCACAAACTTTGAAAACTCCAACTCACAACGGGTGGAATGACGCAACAACTCTACCACCTAGGTAAAATAATAGTACTCAGTACTCAAATATACTTTTCAAATGCTAAAATATGATAGTAATTTGTAATACAACTGACTTTCGACAGTGTTAAACTTTAGCAATAGCTTGCTTACCTCAGCCGCAAAAATTCTGGTTTTGTGAATTTCTTGAGGAGTTTGCTCGCGCTTTGGCACCGCCAGCATACTATTTCCGTCTTCATCTTTTATTAGAGCTACCAAAGTAGACCTTTCGACAAGCTCAGCAACTAAGTCTGAGAAGCAGCAAAGACCATAGTCTTCAGAATGGAACTGACGCTGAGGAAACACGTTAGAAAATGCAGTAGGAAAATCTTCAATTTTAATCTGCTTCTTCGGACCACCTTGAGACTTCAAAACTCGAAGCATATCCGTTGCAAACCGTTTCATCTGTACCCATATAAAATGTAAACCAATTTACATTACCGATTAACCGATGACTAAATTACTTAAACATGAGAATATAAACTTACTTGAGCTTTATGTGAAAGTGTTAGGACACGGTTTTGTGCAGCACCCATAATTTGAACAACATGTGGCAAAGTTTGTAGAAGGGCTGAAAGACTGAAGTGACCGTAGTCAGCGACACGGCATTGTCTGAAAATTTTAATTTAAACATGAGTGACTTGCATTGTTGCATTACATGAGATGATGTTTTAGAATTCTCCATACCTTCCAAAATGAGCATGATAGCATGGAATGAGTTTGGAGAAAGGCAAAGTGCACTTTGGGAATGTTTTCAAAAGATCAATTAACTCTCTTCCAAACTGTGACAATTGAGTAACCAACGGTTGATTTATCATAACTAAAAATGAAAACAGATTAATTGAAGATTTCGTTTAATCAAATTCAACTGAAAAATCAGGCTGTTGCCTTTATAATATATTTTTCCTACCTTGGTCTTCCTTCTTTTCCAAACTTTGAACCCGTTTCATACCATTTTCCCCAAATGCAATTTCTACGCCCTGAACGCAAGATATTAAATGTTCTAGCGGAACCCCTCGTCCTTCTTTTGCTCGCTCAAGCACTCCAAATTCAGATTCGTAACAGTCAAGGAAGCTAGGTGTAGTTAAAGCATTTTAAGTTATGTCCATTGATGATCTACTTAGCCCGAAAAACTGATTCAATGATATATTCATTTACCTAATTAATGGCAAACCTCCTTCATGTGACTGCAATAAATTGTGAACCCTTGTAGTAAGGATTTTAATCTCTACAATCACATTGGGCAATAAAACTTCAGCTTCCTTCTCTGCCCATCCCATTCTTGTTGTTTCTGTCTTTCCTATCCTGGGTGGATGAAGTTTACAGTACAGATCTAGTCCCTTGCCATCCTACAAATACATTCAACTGATGTATCGCCGTAACTCATTAAATACAACTAGACTAAATTATTACTATCGAACCTTTTCTTGCCAGCTTGAAATTAGCGAAATATTCCTCCCTGAAGAAGGTGTAGACATTCCATTTCCATTTAAGGTACTCTCACATATCAGAACGACGTCTTTCATACGGTACAGATCAGAAGACGAAACAGAGCGCTTGTATCGTTTTTCGAACATCTCTCGAAACTTAAATAATGGAAGCGTATGACTAGGAACATCTTGTAGAAGGGAAGCTACCTCTTTCTTCAGAGTGTCGTGGTCGATAGAATTTCCTAATAGTAAACCAAGAAAATGTTTTAGTTAACGACGGTCATAAACACGATAAAAAATAAACAGTTTCACCAACATGCTAAGTGTAGTTATAATATACATATACGTGTTCAATGGCTATATGCTAATCGTTCATACCATGATCGAATGATATAAAAATTCGTTTGTTTCCAATTTTCTTCCGATGCAACTGTGCTACTGCGTAATGTGCCTCCTCTTTATTGGTAAGTCGTACAATGGCGCTGGTAGATCCATCATTAGCTACATAAACCCAGACTCCCCTAACATTTACGTGCTCTGAAAAGGCAGCCATCAAAGCAGAGCGGATGGTTTTCCAATCTCCAATCCCAGAGTCAACGTTTGTTACATTCAAATCAAAAGAGTCTGAGGAAAGGGAAACATAAAAGCATGGTTTACATCATGAGCACAGTAGACATAATAATTATATCATATGTATCGAATCAGTGATGCAACTACCTTCATCAAAATTTCGGTATTTTGAATAATTACCACCATGACCGGTTATAACGCTCTGGTTCTCACTTGCATTAATTGAAAGCGGTGCTAAGAGAGATTGTGGTACAAGAATTCCATTAGCAGCAGGTGACGCTTTACCATAGCCGTCTGAGTACATAGCAATATGCTGATTCAAGTAGGACTGTTGCTGTGTGTTGCTATCACCAGCTCCGACAGTTGAATATAGACGTGGAGCACCAAGCATTTCTGCTCCTATTTGAGGAGGGGTCTGACAGTCTTGACGGAAGGTATTCGGTCCGCACTCAATGGAATATTGATGAAATGCAAATGTTGGGTTCGTAGAAACATCGGCCGACGCGATATTGTTAACCTGCTGATGCTGATATTGAGCACAGCTTGTAAGTTGTGCATGGACGGAATGAGCAGGACCGTTGTGAGATTTCTGTAATTTGCATAATAATGAAAATGATGCATTCGCTGTAAAATATAATAAGCCGACTACCAATTATGTCTGAAAATCAATTTTAAAACTTAGCAAAATAATTATAAATAATAAATGTATAATTTTCATTACCAAACCACTAGGAGATCCGTCCCGACTTGTCTCATTTGTCGAAGAAGAATTTGACTGTGCAGTAGTTGAAGCGTTGTGATACTTATGTGCCTCCCCTGCGCGACGGGAAGTGTGATGAGATGATTCAACATGCCGGTCCCAAGTTGGATTCCAAGTGGAAGCACTATAATTCGCTTGATGTTTACTGCTAGGCATTATGAAATTCTCTCCTGTAAATTCTTCATGAACGTGTCGACTTTGATAATTTGAAGCAGAATTAAACTCCATTTGAGGGCAACATACGACGCGAATTTTGTTTCCTAATACGTCCTCCCCATTCATACGCTTTGATGCCCTAAAAACAAACAATAAAAAACGAATTTTTGAATTAGTATGTTTAATATACCATACCTCAATTGCAATCACCATTTAAATACGCGTTAAGCCATGAAAATACCCCTTATCCCATGAAAATTTGCAATAAATGTACCGAAAACACTAAATAAGATTACACTGCAGAGCTAAAACAAATGATGTTGATTTTAACACTTGATAATTAGTTTATACAGAAAATAGTAACACAAGTATAAATTACGACAATAAGTGAATGATAAAATATCAACACCGGTAAAATTTCTAAGATGAGGAACAATTCCAGTTCCTCTGAACACAGGCAAACGACTGAACCAAGAGATAAGGCAAACAAAGAATGAATATCAACTTTCAACAGTAAGTCGATATCTCAATGAACAAATGCACAAATACTTATGCAAAATAATTTAATCCTACTAGTAAGTTGTCGTCCTTTCAGTGCAGCTCAGTATGCATATTATGTCTTTTGATTAGACATTTGAATTGAGGATGCATGCACAAGTCATCCGACTGCACTGTAGTATGTACGGAAAGTGATTATCATGCACCCTGATTGGTATTTAATACTTGCCCCGACTTGGAAGGGCATTCATACATTCCATATGCAAACCAAAATATGTTCAAAATGTAAATTCAAACCAATGTCTTACCGTAAAGCTGCCTCATAGTTAGGGAATCTTATCACAGCCCATTGTCCACGAATGGAAATGACTTTTCCTCCGCAGTTCTCGCTAAGCTTTCGAAGTCGATTGCGAATAAAATTTTGGGTTTTGAAATTACTGCAAACAGGCAAAGCAGTCACAAGTGCATCAACTCTATGTAGTCCACCTTTGAGAGGAACTAGAAACAAACAAAGATGCATAATATGCTAAATGAATATTCCATTCCAGTACGTGAATATAACAAAGCAAAGCCAATAACTTCATTAAGTTCAAAAGTTACTTTAAACACAAGAGTGCCTTACTCGAAAGGTTGTCGTTTTCCGTAAAGTCTCTATACCCAGATCTAAAAGGCAAATCCGTAAGAATCGAATGAAATTCGTATTGCTCATGTGCACACAACAATAGGGCTTCGGGTGCGTGTCGGTTGTGTAGAAGAATGACATATAAGCGCTTCCTAAAAATGATACAAGTATTTGAGATTTTTGCATTTGCATAGGACAACGGAATTAGTAAAGCTAATTCTAATAACCTATAACGTAAATCCGATAAGTCAGTGGCAAAATTAATGTCGCCTGAGATCAAAACTATGGTTGCTGGATAACGCCAAGAATCATTAAGTGGGTTTGAGCAACTTATGTCAGCAAATCGTCTCATCGCTTGTCGAAGTTTATCATCAGCTGCATTCTTCGAATTACCGGAAACATGAACTACAGAAACTTGAGCATCATTTAATTCTTGTATAACTGTAGGAGCTTCCTTTCGAATATCACAGACACACAAAAAGTCTGCCTCGAGATGACCCACAAAGAATTTATTTCTTATTCTTTGAACAGCAACTAACGCTGAACGCCCCTTGGGTACCTATGATTTAGGATTTGCAAGTCAATAAAAAATGACACACATATTTCAGAATAGGAATTTACCTTTGAATATTTAATGAATGGCTAATGCGTACACTTACAGAACAGTTCTCAATGTCCCAAAAGACACCAATTGGGGGTAGCGGCTTTCCGATAGATAACGGTATATCCGTACTTACTGAGCATCTAGCATCCGCTGCATTAGTAGCCATAGTAGGGCAGCTATTCGACGTTTCTCTTGTACTACTAGCAATGCAAGGCTGATGAACTGGAGTTGAAGTACATCCTGAACCTCCAATTGGTTCCATTCTTGTACTGTTAAAAGCCGGTTGAAACGATGAGTTTTTGGTTGCCAAACTGTTGTAAGGCTCACTCGAGGTTTGAACATTAGATGAAGTAAACAGGGTTGACGCAAAATCTGTTTTGTACAATGAAGTGGGAAGAAAAGTAGGATCGAAAGGAACTGGTAAGCCCCAAGGTAGTTCATCTTCTCGATGTTCTAGGGTCTTCTCTGCTGTGTAAAAATTAAAAGAACAGGAATGAACGATTGGCGTATGAATGACGTACAACGTACCTAGACACACTATTGTTTAATATCTGAACTCAGACTGACCTATTTTTGTACGGCGCTTCTTCTTGGAACTACTCATTTTCATCAAGTAATTTTAAGCACACAATGCTTGCATGAAAAGCTTGTCCAACAACATGGTATATGGTAATGCCTCCAGTACAAACTGTTAAATTAACCATTTAAACTTCATTTTAATGTATTAAAGTTTTACCTAAAAGTCTCAAACTTCGCATACAATAATTAGAGAAGACGAATGAATACAAAAAAAATTAACTCCACTTTCCACTGTCACTGAGAGTGGGTTATTGTAAAAATGAACCGTTGTATTGACTTACTCTAAAGCCCCCAAAAATCGTTGCTTCATTTTGCACTCTGCAGGCTATCAATATTAGCAGGAAATTAGCTCTGTCATCTTCAACACTAACATTTTCAGTCTCGGGGTTACGACGTTTGACGTAATGAAAGACGTTGTTTAAGAGATGCCGTATGTATTTGTATTAGGCACCTGAAAAACCAAGAGCAATGATTATTTCTATCATATTTCATTTGTAATAACTATAGTTGTACGGCAACTGTCTAAATTGTAAATAGTAAGCTTACCGTTGACCGTGCAATCTGGTAGCGTCTATCGTTGTAACGTAACAGTTAACACCAGCACAACTTTCACAATGACTGACTGGAAGCCCAAGAAGAAAGTTGACAAAAGCTAATCCAAGAGCAAAACCTGAAAAAATGCATTAGTTAGTACATTAACTTTTCTTCATTCTTCAATACAAGTACCAACTAAAACAATCAACAGTTGGCTTGGCTCGATGCTGCCAAAATAATGTAATATTAAGTTAAACTTACCAAAATATGATTTCTGTAATGTTGAATGTCGGAAACTAATTCTTCAAATCTCACAATTAAATCTCTCCCTCACGTGTAGAGTGTAGGTTCAGGTCAGGTACTAGTTGGGTAGACTAATATGAATTATAACTTACTCGACCGCAAAACACTTGACTGTGTGACTATTATCAATTATTGCGAAAAAATGCATTTCGTTATCCGTCCGAGGTCCAATAAAAATTAAACAACTGTAACTGATAACTAACCTACAATCTACCTAACTTTCAACTTTTGTGCTTTTGATACCCTTGATATGCGATATTTCGGTGCTATGCTGTCACTGTGGAAAGTATATTCCTAATCACTTTCAACTGTCTACTATTCACTATTGACTATGTACAATGTATATTTTTACAACCTTATCATCACTCATCAATTCAGTCGACAATCGATGATCGATGGAAACTTATGAGATAAAAGAGGTTGACTAAAACCTTAAATATTGCATTATTCATTATTTACCCTAAATTGCAATTTCAATCAATGCTGGAGGCACTACTTGACCAATCACTAACTGACTCTGACTCCGTTACTAATACTAAATACACAATTAGTAAAAACATGCAAACTAACAAAAAAAAGTTGAATGTGACAGCACTTTAAAATCATAAAACTACATACGTAATATTATTATTCATTATTATCAATTATTGCGATTTTGCGATGTGATGATGTCGAGTCGATGTTTGTTTGGTATCATTCTTACAAACAAAAACAAACCATGTGTGTTATGTTGTGGTTTGGTGGATGTGTACGTAACGTAAATGGACTCGACTCTTTTGGAACAAATATATACAAACAACGAAAGGGGAGGAGATGCAGAAGGCTAAGTACATTACAAACTAACTAAAAAATCATAATTTTTTATGTCCTATCTGTTCATAAAGTCGTCTCCTTTCATTACTGACATTCAACATTGACTCTGACTCTGACTGCTACCTTAATTTTCCCTCACGTGTGCTGGTCCAATACCTAACTTATTTACACAACTCGTTCTTCTTAAAAAAATACTTTCATGCACTTTTCACAGCGGATGATGCAGATACACTAAAATTCAACCTCAGCAGCCTTTACGTACGCCATACGAGAATTACCTATCACTATCACCTCTAAGCCTCTATGTACTTTCCTTTTGAGATTGACTATGTTTGACGATATGGACTTCTCAAAATACCTAAAACTTCGTTTAGATGAATGAAATTACGAAATACCTAACCTCTTTATGCCATATTAGGCCATATATGTAAGGGCTATATGAATATGCACAAGATTCTTAGTGAATATGGAAGTCAGAAGTGCTTCATTGGAAAAAATGTACATATTTGCCTTGATCAGGAAATTGGAAGAAATGTATACCTTCCGGTTCCCTGAGTTCCTCGATAGCTTTGATGAACGTGATGTGATGCAATAAAAAAGGACTCGTCAATTTCATACATATCACATATTCGATCATTTGATGATGTCGTCAATTTCTGGAGTTTTTCTCAATCTCAATTAATTAGTCAAAAAATTAACATAAACTCTCTGCCCTCTGCCCATGGATTCGGTTAACATTTAAATTAAATATCATATATGAAAAACATAAATAATTGATAATGGAAATGATGAAAGTCGAAAGTGAAAGGAAAGATGAACTATGAACTAAAAGGTCATAATGCTTGATACTTGATACTCTCATCATAATCATAATATTTAGTGCCTTCTTCTTTCTACTGTTTTGCTTGGTTTTATGTTTTAAGCGTTTAAAGGTATATTTTAATGAGATTTGATACATATCTTCGATAACTGTAAGTAGTAAGTACATTAAGATTATGGGGTGAAGTAATACAAATTTTATTTTTTGCTCCTATATAGAACCATTGACTTGACTGACAGAACAGAGAGATAGAGATTTTTATATACACAAGTCACTTGTGAGGGTTCTCATTTCCCCTATAACAATATCACATCACATCATTCCATTCCATTGAATTGCATTGTACATTGTAATATATATCGCATCGCGGTGTTGCTTGTTGGTAAGTAAAAAATTTCTGTATGTATTTTTTCCACATCTGCTTTTAGAGCCACGTCGACATAAAGACATATGAATAGGTCCTAATATTATACGTGCATTTAATGTATTCATTCCTGTACTCAAAGGAGGAAACCAAGTGCAATAATAAAACAAATTTGACAATTCTCTCGTCATCATTTTAAGCTTCGCCAATATTCCAGCTCTACCAAATTATAGTTTTTAACTCCCCTAATTACAATCAACCGGTTCCTAAGTGGTTTGACTTGCTGGCAAACTGTAACTTTTGTCAACTCATCACCTGTTTGTCAGCGGTCAGCTGTTAAGCAATATATTGTTGTTGTTATTATTTGTCACTTGTCATTGTCAGTTGGGGAAGGTAAACAGTTATAGTTATCAGGTATCTTATCGTATGGCTAGAATTAGTCATTTCTTGTTGCTCTATACGCGGTTCTGTTCTATTTAGTAGGTGTCTAAATGATGTACTTCTTTTAATTGCAGGATTTCGTCTTCGTCATTCGTTCAGTCATCAGTGGCAGTTGGCAGTGGCAATTAGTGATTTAGCCTTTACTTATGCCAAATGTTGTGACTAGTGACAAGACAAGAGAAAGAGGGTAGTTCAAAGGACTGAAAATGTCTTAGTGGTTCTTAGTGTCAATCCTCTTGTAGCAGGCGATGAATTATTATGATTAGTTTATTTATTTAATTTAAAGTTACACAGATTGATTAAATTGTGAACGATAATCATTTACCAATAAGCTATTATTATTGACTTAACGTGGGTAGTTGGTGTGTGGGTGGAGTTTGACCATTTTGAATTCTTGAATAAAGACATTTAGTGAGATTAACGCTGACGTATTAGTTTAGCATCAAATAGTTGATAGTACAGTAAGTAATCTTAATTTGATGAGAATTAAATTATTTTTTATTTTCTGCTGACAAGTAACCTTACTTTTGATGTTTTAATTTTTTATATAGTTGGTAGTTTTCAATCATGAAGATTAAGGAGATTGACAGGACAGCCAGTGTAGCCTGGTCGCCGGCAAAACTCGATAATATTTATTTAGCTGCTGGAACTGCGGCTCAACAGTTAGATAGTAGTTTCAGCACAAATGCTGCTTTGGAACTTTATCAACTGAATGTGAATGAGCCTGGTTTGGATGTGCCTATAAAAGCAACGTATAACTGTGAAAGTCGGTAAGTTGAAAATTAATAGTAAACATGAGTAGCTTGACTGCACTGTACCTATTTGATGGGTATTACTAATCTCATCTTCGTTTGTTAAAGGCTTTTATCCCTTATGTCATATGTATTGATTTTTAATTATCTTACAGATTTCATAAATTGGTTTGGGGCTGTCACGGAGTTGGTGGAGAAAAAAATGAATTTCCAGCTGGGCTCATTGTTGGTGGCTGTGATGGAGTTTTCAGCACAAATGCTGCTTTGGAACTTTATCAACTGAATGTGAATGAGCCTGGTTTGGATGTGCCTATAAAAGCAACGTATAACTGTGAAAGTCGGTAAGTTGAACATAAATTAATTGTAAGCATGAGTAGCTTGACTGCACTGCACTGTACCTATTTGATAAAAAGGATTTTATCGCTTATGTGTTGTGTCTTATGTATCGACTTTGATTTATCTTACAGATTTCATAAATTGGTTTGGGGCTGTCACGGAGTTGGTGGAGAAAAAAATGAATTTCCAGCTGGGCTCATTGTTGGTGGCTGTGATGGAGGTGTGATGCAAGTTTTTAATGCATATAAATTATTTCAGAATGAGGATCCAATTGTTTTAACCAAATCAAAGCATGCTGGACCCGTCAGAGCTTTAGATTTTAACTGCTTCAGGGTAATTAAACAATTTATTTCATTTTGCAGTGTTTTAAATTACAACCAAGTTTGTTTAATTACTTTGGCATTGAATGCTAATCATTTTTATGTATTAAAAATTTTTATTTGTGTTTTAAATTACAACCAAGTTTACTTTGGCATTCAATACTAATTTTTTTATGTATTCTGTTATAGCCGAATTTGATCGCCTCTGGAGCCTCGGAGTCAGAAATATTTATCTGGGATTTAACTAATCCCAAAGTGCCAATGAGCCCAGGTGCCAAAATTCAACCAGCTGATGATGTAACGGACTTGGAATGGAACAAGCAAGGTACATAATCCTTGCATATGACATTAATTACAATCGTCAAGAACTTGAACTTATCTGATATCTGTTTTTTCTCAACAGTGGAACACATTCTTGCATCCACTTTCCCAGCAAGATGTGTTGTGTGGGACTTAAGGAAAAATGAACCCGTTATTAAAGTATCTGACGCTACATCGAGAGTAAGATTAAATTGTTACAATTATGGACAATACAATATCCGATATGAACATTATGAACTATTAATTTACTTTGCTGTTACTCTTTAATCATTTACAGATCAGGTATAAGTGTGTAAGATGGCATCCTGAAGTAGCAACACAGATGTGTCTAGCTTCTGAAGATGACGCAAGTCCAGTTATTCAGCTGTGGGACCTTCGATACGCTACGTCGCCGTTGCGTCAGGTATAAGTGTGTAAGATGGCATCCTGAAGTAGCAACACAGATGTGTCTAGCTTCTGAAGATGACGCAAGTCCAGTTATTCAGCTGTGGGACCTTCGATACGCTACGTCGCCATTGCGAGTTATTCAGGGACATCAACGAGGCATCTTAGGAATGTCTTGGTGTGCTCAAGATCCAGAGCTACTCCTTACGTGCGGAAAGGATTCGAGAATTTTATGTTGGAATCCCAACTATGCTCATGCGGTAATAATTATAGCATTAAATTTATGTTAGAATTTGAAGTTTCTTTTAGTTTGTAGAATATTTCCATATTTAATCGTCCTAATTATTTACAGGGATACGAAATGGTTTTAGACATTCCTACCTCATCACAATGGAGTTTTGATGTTAGTTTTTGTCCAAAAAATCCCATCGTTGCATCATCGTGTACATTTGATGGGCGTATAAGTATGTATGGACTTTCCGGAGGGGCACAGCAACCGGTGACATCTTCAAAACTTGCTGATAGTTTTCTCTGGTATGGACATGAGTATGTCACATGCTCCATTACCAACCCAGCCTACAACTTCTCAACAACTGCGAGATCCCCCTAAATGGATGAAGCGCCCGTCGGGTGTTAGTTTTGCAGTAAGTTAGTATAAGTGCTGATAAAGTGCATGCCAAAATGATGTTAAGCTACCATACCATCGCGTATTTAATTTTCTGATTTTAGTTTGGAGGAAGGCTCATATCATTTCAGAACGTTAAAACCCCTGCAACTCAAGCAGGTCAACCCGACAGAATTACAGGAACGGTGAATATTTCTCAGATCGTGACACTTCCAGAATTCATTGATAGATCGAAAAAGCTTGAAGAAGCTCTTCAGACGGGATCATTAGAATTTTACTGCTCTGAAAAGGTGCACATTTATAACCAGATGCTATGATAAAATTCATGTCATAACTGAATTATTGCTTATGATTAAAACATTTTAATTTACAGGCAAGGGTAGCAACTGACAGTCAAGAAGCCCGCATTTGGGAGTTCTTGCAAGCCAGTTTTTCCCAAAACCCTCGCCAAGCGTATGTATCTCTTCTTGGATTTAATACTTCGGAAATGTTGACGAAGGTATTTTTCGATTCGATTCTAATTCACTTACTATTGGATGTTTCAAAAGCAACTAAATAAGCCTTTATTTTCTCAGCTACAAGAAGTCGTCAACACTGGTGATATAGATGCCTTAATTAATAACTTTGATGGACTTGGAAATGATAACGTAAATAAAAATTCTTTATGTAGTAATATTCTATTGCAATAATAGCGTTTCTAGCTATTCACTTCAGTTCATTGGTTAATTGTTACATTTTAGGCCCAAGATAACTTAGAAACTCCATCAGGTTATCAGAATGGGTTCGGTGGTCTTGATATCCATGAAAACATACCCGAATTCTCTGTACCTACGGATGACTGTAAGATAAATTATATTATGTTCGAGTACAAATTATTCCTTTTCTTTACAATATCTGTCAATCTGACCACGTTCTTAAAACCATTTTAGCTACCGATGGCAGGATTAATCAAGCTCTACTTTGCGGAAACATTGATTTAGCTGTCTATTTGTGCCTTGAAACTGAGCGATGGGCTGATGCATTCCTGTTGGCATCTAAAGGCAGTGCAG